>CANYLF011227246.1:0-12878 GCA_948193215.1 Bocquillonia castaneifolia
TATTAATATTACTTAAATTTTATTTAATAAAGAGTAAAAATAAGTTAAAGATTATTATAATATTTTTATATGAAAGTTTATTATATGATTAAGTAAATATTTTTAGTGAGAATATATTAAGTATACGTATAAATAGTTTAAAAAGGTGATGTGTTTTATTTTTGGTATCAGAGCCTAGGATTGATCTGGACTCTAGCATATGGAGCAATAGGATTTTGGGTAGAGGTGTATATCTGGATTTGTTAAGTTAAGAATTGGAAAGTTTATGGTTAAAAGAAAATACCCTGTTGAAGCTTGAAATTCCAGAGAATCACTTAAGTTGATAAATGGATATTATAGTTATTAATTACTAATTATCAATAATTAATAATTTTATAATTATAGTAATCAATAATTTTAGTTCAAGATTGATTAATTCTTAGTTTTAATTAAGTTAATGGAAGTTGGTTAATTAGGCTTTGAATAAATTGATATTGAGTTTAGTCTATTGACACTTGAAAAAAGTTAATAAATGTCATATGATGACTTGAACCTTAGTGAAGGAGTGGCCCCAATATAGAGGGGCATCTTAGTAATATCATGAAGAGACATAAGGAAACCTTAGTAAGGGGTCCCTATAAATATATATTATTTCTCACATAAAAGGTAATTCAACACTACTTTACTCTCTCTCTCTTCCTCTCACATTCTTTCTTTTTTTCTCAAGAATACTGACTTAGGTATTGGAGTGCAAGCAGGACCACCCGGTCCAGCCGTGCTTTGACCTTTATCTTGTCTTGCAGAGACCCGCTGTCATAGACCTAGACTGATGGAAGAGTACTAGAGATCCGGAACGGAGTGACCAATTCCATCACTTAGGATTTGACATATGAATCAATTGGTATGATTGTGTGATGCCTTGTTAATAATTTGATTAGTTAATTATTGTTTTTGTTAATTTATATTCTTAGTTTAATTTTTTTAACTATTGATATTTTTAATTTATATATTTTAAATCTTAGATTGCTTAGATTTAGATTTTAATTCGATTATTGCTAGACTTAGACAAATAATTAGGATTTATAGACAATTCTATTAATTCTTCATGTGAATGATACTTTACTCCAAGCATTTATCTCAATTTCCTCACAACGAGCTTTCTGCTTGTTGCACTTCAAATTTATCCTATTCTGTGACTCTTCGTAAGTTATTGTGTATTATTCCTTGTTTGGGTTAATTAGATGTTTTTTTAGCTTTGTCGTGTTTTATCCATATTGAATTGAATATTAATAAACCTGATAAAGAGGAGGCAAATTATAGACACCTTATTTTAGAGTAAAAATAACGAGAGTGTCCCACATCCCATAGATGATCACTAGAGCAATTTCATTGGTTGGGCAAGCAGTTCAAACACCTAAGGGTTATTGTTTATTCTTAAAATGAGTTTTCAAAGGTTGATTTTGCTTTCAAAGGTGTTTTGGGTTTAAAACATGTTTTCGTACCTAAATTCTGAAATTCTGAGTCATAATTTGAAGTTTGCACTTCAAAACGTAGTAGTTCGGGCCTTGAAAAGGGTTAGACCTTCAAGGAAATGCAATTGGGTCTGCATTTAAGACGCATGTGCCTCAACCTTGGCCGTGTTTCAGGTATTAGACTTTTAAATAATTGACTAAAATATAGATAAACAATGAAATTAACTCTATAAATAGATGATCAAAATAATTCTATATTTTACTTTTATAAAAATAAATCATTGATTGAATTGTTATCTTTTTTTATGAACAAGCTCTTTAATAAAATTTAACAATTATTTTTTTTTGAATGGATAATTTAACAATTATAAAAAGTTGATTAAAGACGTTCTTAACCTCAGCACATTTGACATCACATGATATTGATGAATAAATTTTCATGTTATTTTGGTCGTCCATCTAACACTTGGAAAGGCTTAGCAATAATTTTTGCCCAACGACAACCTTTTCTTTCTTTTGTTTTTCTATGTAAACTCAAGACTTTTTTCTTAGTCCTTAGCAAGCTAGGGCACAAAAAGTATTGGAAAAGGCAAATAACATGTTGAGGGATGCGTCCGTGAAATGCTAACAATCTTCTTCTCCTTTTATTAACTCTTAGGTAATCTATTTAGTGACAAATTTATTTGAATTTTTTTTAAAAAATAGACAATCTAGCTAGTCTTTTTAATGATACTTTTTTCATTTAATAAAAATAAAATAAATTTATTGTACTAGACAAATTTTTAAACTATAATATTTTCTTAAAAGTAAAATAAATGTATAGTTTTAAAATTATATATTCAATGAAAAATGTCATTTTGAATGTTAAAAAAATATTGTTAGTTCAAAAATTAAATATTTTCATACTCGAAATTTTTATTTAATCAACACATACATATATATAAGAAATAAAAATATCAATATATGTATATCAAACATACAATTTAAAGAGAGAATGTAAAGAAATGGTAATATCGTGAAGGTTGTTAGCATTCTTTAAAAAGGAAATTCTAAAACAACACGAGGGGCATTCTCTGTTATAATTAATATCGTTAATTTATTTATATTATATCACAGATATGATCTGTATAATATGTGTCTTGAGTAAGAAAATTATGTACAAGTAATATAGCATATATTTAATCACGTTATTTTATTATGAATTAAATTAACATGTATTGTTTATTAAGAATAAAATAAATATATTTTAAAAATAATTAAAATTTATTTAAAATTTTTAATCGGATTATTTAATTTAAAAATTATTTAAAATTACATTAAATCACTTAAAATATTTTCTTAAAAAAATCACTTCAAAACTTAAATAATGAAACATTTATATTATATTAATTTTATATTATAAGAAATGCTAACAAAAAAGTGAACACTAAATTAGAATTAATGAAGTAGTTAATTTTAATTAGTTAGTGATTTCTTTCTGAAGAAATTTCTTATTAGAGATATAAAAATTATTAAATGCACAAAGTAAAGCTTTTTTAAATTACAATATGCATAATGCTATTTTAATAATTTCACTTTCTAACTTACGTTAATAATATCAACATTTTCTAAAATTATATAAAATTACATATTTTAAAAAAGTTCACAATTAAAAAAAAATCCATGTCCTCTCAACCCCTAAACCCTACTGGCCACCACTCTAGTGGCAATCCACCAAAAACCACCACCCATAACACCCTCAACAGTAGCCAAACTCAACCTCAACCGCATCCTTTCAAGAACAAGACCATTTATTTTGAAGATTTTCCATCTACTTGGGATTCATCGGTGTTGACAAACACTTTTCATAATTTCAATATTGAAGGTATTGTTACTGTGGCAAGGAAGAAGAACATTAGACGTCTTAACTTTGGGTTCCTCCAATTAACTGGGAATAGAAATCCTTTCCACGTTATCAAAGACTTCAATTCTATTGCAATAGGAGCCAGACATATGAGAGCATTTATTGCTCGTTACCTTAAGAATACCGCTGAGAATTCCCATGTTAGGGCTCCAAGGCCTATTTCTAAACCACATACACCACATCCCTTGCCATCGAGGAAACGTGATGACAGATCTTACGCCAGGTGATTAAGGGCTCTTCCCCATCCATCAAGAAACTCATTTGCACTCACGAACTGAACCAAGAATGGCTTGATTTTTCAGTAATTTTGAAGGCAAAACACAGTGATTTCCTTTTCAAGGCAAAGGTGATTCTCAGCGAGCATGAGGTTCAATTTGACTTTGTTTCATTCATGGGAGAAATCATATTCTGGTCTCTTTTGGTTCGACAAAATCTAGGAATTCCTTTCTACAATCGCATCACAATGGGTTGAACGAGTTCTTTGAATTCCCTGAGGATATTAGTATGTTCCAGTCCTTTCGTAAGCGCCTGGTTTGGGTTTGAATCATAGGAGTTCCTTTCAAAATTTGGGATGTTGAACTTTTCTCTTATATTACTAAAGAGCTTGGAGAAGTCATTAAAGTACGCCCTTCGGTGTATATTAGAGATAGACTGGACTCAGCAATGGTTTTGATCTCGACTGAGCAATAATGGATTTCTAAATCTTTTGAGATCACTGCCCTTGATAAGAATTTTGTTGCTGTTGCCGTGATGGAATGTGACTACCCTATGATATTTGAGAATGATGAGGATACTTTTGTTGATGGATCTCAACTCTCAGCTACGGATGACGACGCCCCACTAGCAACTCCAATCAACACTCATAATCATTTTGATCTCCTTCCTGTAGATGATGGTTCTGACGAGCTACCTCACCAGGCTATAGCAACTAATAATAGTGGGAATGTTGGTGTTGTTTTCCCCAATGTCCAGGATTTACCTTTTGTGAATACTGCTAGACAAAATTGCAGAAAGAATGATACAACAAACAGGACTTCAAACTCTCATGCCACCAATCATGAAGAGCATAATGCATCAGACCCTTCAACTATGCAGGTCAACACACTGGTTCAAAATACAATGACAACTGATTTGGTTGTCGACGCAGACCATGCAGACATGGAAGAAGATGAAATTAAAAAAACATGGGAGAAGGGACTTTTCCTAGGCTTCTTTAACGAAGCTCACAAAGATGAAACCATAAAGCTTCTCAGAGATAATTTCGGGTCTGCTCCACTAGTAGCTTGAGATATTCAGTTGCCTCGAAGTATTTATCCTTTTCATGTCTAATCTTATTTTCATCTCTTGGAATTATAGAGGGGGCTGACTTTCAGACAAAAGCAGCAATTTATCAGGTCTTTAATCAAGAAACATCATGTGACTCTCTTCGATTTGATGGAAACTAAAAAAGAGGCTTTTAACTTTTTCTTGGCTTATAGATTGTGGCCTAACCTAGATTTTGATCACTTTGCTGTTCCTTCCACTGGTGCATCTGGGGGTCTTTGTATTGTATGAAACTCATCTTTAATTTCAACCGATAATGTATTACATGGCTCACGTTGGATTGCCATTGATTTTTATTGGCATGGTCATTTGATTAGATTCATCCTTGTTTATGATTTTAATGATGCTAGGGAAAGGGTGTTTTGTGGAATAATTTATTACAGGTTATTGCATTTGATGGTTTTGTCATTATATCGGGTGATTTCAATGAAATCTTGCATACTACTAAAAGAAGGAACTGCTCATCTCTATCCCAATCCATGATTGAATTCCAGCATTTTGTTTCTATTTCGGGACTAGTTGATGTCCCTTTGGAAGGCAGGTCCTTTACCTGGAGGAACATCTCTTCATAGTCTAGAATTGACAAGTGCCTCATTTCTGCTCAGGCTAATTTGCAATGGTCGGATCTATCTTTTTCAGCCTTGTCAAGAGTTCATTCTGACCATGTTCCTATTTTATTCTAAATGAAGAATGAGATTAATTGGGGTCCTAAACCATTTAAATCCGTCAATGCTCAGTGGTCAGTGGAAGGGTTTGGTGATATAATCAAAAGTTTCTAGGAGGAGATTAAATCAGAGTTTCACCAACCTTCTCTTTGTGTTTTACTCAGGGAACTTCGTAAGAAGCTCAGGTATTGGAATTCTACATCCTTTGGTGACATTTCATCCAAGCTTAATTTTATTCAAAATCAAATTGACGCTCTTGAGTCCACCATGGAAGTTCGGGGATCTCTCTTCTTCTGAGAACGAGTCTTTATCTTCTCTTCACTCTTCTTCGTTAATCTGCTCCGAACAGGTTGAGACATTTTAGCACCAAAGATCTAGACTTAAATGGTCCCTCCTTGGTGATAAAAATTCAAAAAATTTTCATATTGTTGCTAACTTGCATTACAAGAACAATACCGTTAGATCGGTATTTATTGGTGATTGTCACTATTCGGACCCTCCTAGTATTCAAGTTGCGGTCTCTTGTTTTTACAAAGATCTTTTTAGAAGAAATCATTCAGTCCCATTTTTATCTCGGCAATGTGATTTTACCCACTCTTAATGTCAATAAGGCAACAGATTTAGTGCAAGCTTTTTCACCCGAAGAAATTTATGATGCTTTATGCTCTTGTGATGAGAATAAAGCACCGGGCCCAGATGGATTTAATTTTTATTTTTACAAGAGGGCATGGAATGTGATTAAAGAGGATGCTATTTCTCTGTTTACTTATATCTTTGAGCATGAAGCAATCCCTCATGAGCTCAATCATTCTTTTATGGTGTTAATCTCGAAAATCAAGGATGCTCATCAACTATCAGATTTTCACCCCATTAGTCTGGTGAACGGTATATGTAAGCTTCTATCTAAAGTACTTGTTAATAAACTCATTCCTATGATGCCTTCGATTATTTCAAATAATCAACATGCATTTGTGAGGGGTAGAAGCATCCATGAATGCTCATTTGTGGCAACTGAACTACTCCATCTTACAAGAAGTAGAAAAGAACCATTTCTACTTCTCAAGCTAGATTTCAACAAAGCTTTTGACATCTTATCTTGGGCCTATTTATCAAAAGTTCTTAGGCGTATGAATTTCCCAAAAAAATGGACTAGTTGGATTATGAGCATGTTATCTACTTTCAGAGTTTCTCCTCTTGTCAATGGATCTCCGGTCTCTCCTTTTTCTATGCATAGGGGTGTTAGGCAGGGGGACCCATTGTCCCCTTTCCTATTTGTTATTGTGGTGGAAGGGTTAAAATGCATTCTTTCTATGGCAATGGAAGCTAATTTGTTAAGAGGAGTTAGTTTGGGAGATGATAGGAAGGAAGTCTCATTACTTCAATTTGCTGATGACACATTGATTTTCCTTCCTTACGATGTGGTGATGATGGAGGAATTGGTGAGAATCCTGAGACGTTTTGAAATTATGTCCGGTCTCAAAATTAATTTCAACAAAAGTGTGATTTCAGGTATTAATGTCTCACCTATGGAGCTGGAGTTGGCATCTACAAAGCTGAAATGCAAAGTGGAAGACATGCCCCTTAAGTATTTAGGCTGCCATTGTCTTTCAAAATGGTTCCTTCTTCTCTTTGGAATCCGATGGTTATAAAATTTAGAAAAAGCTTGCATCTTAGAAAGGGGACTTATTATCGACTTCAGGAAGATTGGTTCTTTTGAAATCAGTCCTGCAGAGCATCCTGATTCATCAACTATCGCTGTATGCCATGCCTAAAAATATTCAAAGACAGCTTCAAAGTTTGATGATACAATTTCTTTGGAAAGGTAAATAATCTAGAGGACTATGCAAAGTGGCGTGGAAGGATCTAAATCTGAGCTATGAGAATGGAGGGTTGGATATCACTTCTCTTCAAGTTTTCAATTAGAGCTTATTGCTCAAGTGGCTATGGCATCTTTGAAAGCAAGATGTGAACTCTTTGTGGTTTCAGGTAGTGTCTGTGTCCTCGGGTCTACATTCTTGGCAGGACTTATTTTTAGAAAATGGGAGTGGTAATTGGTCTCAGGTTTGGAAGGGTATTAAGAAGGTCTGCATCACTGATTGTACAGTTTGGAATTTATTTGAACAACATTGTTCTTCAAATGTGGTAACAGGTACTAGCACTCTTTTTTGGATAGATAAGTGGCTGCTTTGCGGTGCCTTAATGACTGTTTTCTCACGTCTATTCAGTATATGTAGAGGAAAATTTTTAACTGTTAAGGAGGTGTTAGATTTGGGTATGCAGTTCTCTTGGTGCAAGAGGTTGCATGGAAATGAACGGGAGCAAATTCAAAATTTGTTACTCTTAGTTGCAAACTATAACCTGCAAGTTGATGGGTCAGACAAGTTATTATGGAATGGCAAGGTTGACATGTTCTCACCTGGTGCTTGTAGAAGACTCCTAAATTCTTTGGAACCTCCATCTCCCAGGCCTTATAAACTAATGTGGAAAGGTCATGCCCCTCCTTGGGTCCTCTTCTTTATGTGGTTAGCTTTTCGTGTAATATCCCACATCGGTTGTGAGGGGGAATGAAACATGCTTTATAAGCTTGTGGATACCCTTACCTTGTAGATGCATTTTAGGGGCTTGCTCGATGGAAGGTTTCTCGGGCGCCCAAGAGCAAAATTGTGTAGGTGGAAGGCCCAAAGTAGACAATATCTACGAGTGGGTGGTCTGGACTATTACAAATTGTATCAGAGCCAGTACCTGGATAGGTGTGCCAGCGAGGACGCTGGGCCCTAAAGGGGTGGATGTAATATCCCACATTGGTTGTGAGGGGGAACGAAACATGCTTTATAAGCTTGTGGATACCCTTACCTTATAGACGTGTTTTGGGGGCTTGCTCGGTGGAGGGTTTCTTGGGCGCCCAAGAGCAAAACCGTGCTGGTGGAAGGCCTAAAACGGACAATATCTACGAGCGGGTGGTCTGGACTGTTACATTTCGGAACTCTATCCTTGTGAATGTTTTCTTGATCAAGAGGGGAGCAAACCTTCAATTTGGGGCTGCTTGTATTCTATGCATGAATGACTATGAAGATAGCAACCATGCACTTCTCCATTGTCCAGGGGCGTCTTGTATTTAGAGATGGTTCTTTCAAAAGTTAAATATATGTCTTCCATTACCAAAGATGATCCATGAATTCTTTTTTATATGGCCTGCTCTGAATGTTAACAGGCGTTATATGGATCTCTGGTTCCTTTTCTGATATCTTACTCTCTGGGGCATTTGGAAACATAGGAATGATAGAGTTTTTAATAACTCATCTCCTCCGTTAGAGCCTCTGATTCATTCTTGTATTTGCAATGCTGTCTTCTTGTACAAAAGTAGGCATAATAGTTTTCCTTATTTTGGAAACGATGTGTATAGATGTTTTGATGACATTTTTGGCATAGTCTGGTGTGTTTTTTCTTTTGCTCAGAGTCGTAGTCTCTTGGCGAAAACTCTTTGAGCGTCTTTTTCACACTGTCTGTGGTTTAATAAATCTCCAATTAGCAAAATTTTTTTTTCTATTTTAGTGTGTAAAAAAATAATTACTTTTATATTTTAATTTCTAGGATATAAATAGATAATAGGGTACATTATTAGAACCCCTTAAAGTTTGATCTATTAACCATTGTACTAAATTTTCATGTGTCTTGAATATTTAACTAAAATATCCCCAAGTTTTATCTACTACACTAATTTTTCCTTCTATTAATATTTTGAATTATTTGATATTAATTGATCATTTGAAAATAACAAAATATCTAAAATACCCTTCAAATGTGACATTTTTGTTTTTTAGTTTATTATCTGAATAACTATATTTAATCGATCAATAATCAATGATAAACATATTATCATTCTAAAATTTAGTTCTTTTATATTATCATCTTATGATTATGTACTTTTAATTTTGTAAATTATCACTTTATTTAATACTTTTATTCATAGATTAAAATAAAATGAAAATTAATTTAGCAATAATAATTAGAGAATACAAGTATTTTTATTTTTTACTCAGTTTTATATTTTAGTGATTTTTAACTATATATAGTAATGATTATTATACTTATTATATAGTATAACTAAAATTATAGAATTACCATTATATTTTACAACTAAAAAATTCTGAAATATTTTTTTCTTAATAAATAATATTTATTTGATTCAATTTTATAATTACAAGATAACGACTTAAGTGTTAAAAATAAAAAAGGGTTAAATTTGCAAGGTATTTTAGATATTACATTATTTTTAGATGGCCAATAAATATTAAAAATTTCAAAATATTAACAAAAGAGGAAAGTAATAAAATAGATCAATTCTGAAGGTGTTTCATTTAAATATTCAAAATATAGGAAGAATTAATAAGGGTGAATTACTCCTAAACCCCCGAGTTTTTACATATTCCACTACTATCCCCTACATTTTTGAAATTATACTATTACATCCTTATGTTTTGAAATTATTATATTAAAAACTCCTTTTATACACTTTTAACTATAAATCAACAAATTAAAGGGTTAATTTGACTTAAAATTCATTATGGTCTACAAAATTTAATTATTACCAAATTCATCCAATTTTATTTAAATATCAAAAATGAAATATTTTGAATAATTTTTTATTTAATTAATTTATTTAAATATTAGTCCAGTTTTATTTAGATATTAAAAATAAATTTTTTGATGGATTTAAAAATATTTAAAGCTTATAGATCAAAATGCACTTTCAATTTATTAAATTAACACTTTAATTTTTTGATTTATAGCTAATTGTGTAAAAGAAATTTTTAGAAGGGTGTAATATATTATACTTACTATATAGTATTATTAAAATTATAGAATTACTATTATTTTTTACAACTGAAAAATCGGTGAAACATTTTTTTTAATAAATAATATTAGTTAATCTCATTTTATAAAATTTTAAAATAAAAATACAATATAGCAAATTAAATGTTAAAAATACGAGGGTTAACTTTTAATGTATTTTAGTTATTATATCATTTTTAGATAGTTAATATACATTAAAAAATTTAAAATATTAATAAAAAGGAAAATAATAAAATAAACCAATTCTAAAAGCTGTTTTATTTAAATATTCAAAAGATTCGAATAACTAATATAATAGATGAAACCTCTAAGGGATTTGAATATTTTATGGGTAAATTACCATGGTGTATATGTATATATATATATATATATATATATGTATGTATATATATATATACACAATTGGATTAATAGCTAAAAAAACATGACCTTTAGCGTGTTTTGCAATTTTAGCACGACCTTTTAATTTTGACAAATCGATATACGTAGTATTTATGATATTGCAATTTGATACAGTACCAGTTACATTCAGGTTGAAATTAGATGATGTGGACACCGGATTAATTGAAATTAGTTGAAATTAAAAATGGATAAAAGGGTAGATATATCATGATTAATTTAAATTAATCCAAAATAAACAATTCTATTAATTGAAGCAATATTAGTTCACATCAAGTGACTAATATACCAAACCTAAAACATCATATTTTAGGCCATAAATGTTTTAATACTGCCAACAACAAAAGCATTTGGGAGCTCAACTAGATTATTTGGGACCACATAAGCTAATTTCAACCTGAAATGTAACCACGTTACCTACTTTCAGTCTGAAATGCAACAAGTGTATCGAATTGCAATATCATAAATACTTTGTCTATCGATTTGCCAAAATTAAAAGATCGTGGTAGAATTGCAAAACACGCTAAAAGTCATTTTTTTTAACAATTAACCCTATACAATTACTCTCTAATGTTTTACTCCATAAGCTATCATCCTCTCAGTTAGATTTTACAGTTAATAAAGAAAATAATATAAAATTACGTCTTGACATATATTTCTATTTTATTGTTGTACCCCTCCAATTTTATATATTATATTTTTACTCAGTTTTGACTTTTATTAATTTTTACATGATTTTACACTAAATTTATATAAAAAATAAAAAAATAAATTTTAGTCAAATTAATAATAATTTAATAAAAAAATTCAAAATCTAAAATTTTACTAATAATAAAAAAAGAAATGATTTTGATAATAATAATTGAAATGATTGTAAACTAAATAATTTTTTTAAATCATATAAAAATAACTAAAATTTTTAAGTTATATAAAAATATTATAATACTTAAAAGAGTATATTTATCTTTTAATTTAATTAATTATAAAATTATATGAAAAATATTGGAGGAGACATAAATATACTATCTAAATTCAGGGTAAACTAGTAAAGTGAAAATATATGTCAGGAGTAACTGTATATTGTCTTTTTCTTAACGGAAAAATCTAACGTATGAAATAATAGTTAATAGATTAAAATCTAAGGGATTAATTGTATAATATATAAAACTCATGTGTAACCAATATAATAAAGGGTAAATTACGATTACTCTCCAGAGGTATACCCTATTACACTAATTTTCCCCGTGAGTTTTATATATTATATATTTATCCATTATATTTTTTTATTACACTAATTACCCCTTTGATACAATTTTAATCATTTTTTTTATTATTTTATATTAAATTAAAAATAATAACTCATAGTTAACAATAAAATATGATACTATAATGTTAAAAAAAATCCAAATTAGTGTCTAAATATATTTTATTATAAATAAAAATGTTAATAAATGTATTTATCATTAGAGTTTATAAGTATTTATATAAATATATTTTAGACATCAATTTAGATTTTATTAACATTATAGTATCATATTTTATTATTAACTATGAGTTATTACTTTTAATTTAATATAAAATAACAAAAATGATTAAAATTGTATCAAGGGGGGTATTTAGTGTAACAAAAATAAGATACAGAGGGTAAATGTATAATATATAAAACTCGAGGGCAGATCAGTGTGATTGAGTATACCTCATGGGTAATCGTAATTTATCCTATAATAAACGTTGGGTAATCCTCATTTACCCATATTTTATTATACAATAATATTTAATGGCACAAATTGATATAAATCAGAATGGATAAAATTATAATCTGAAAATTTTAAAATGTTTTAAAAATTATGATCGTTAAATATTTTTCTCCTAAAAAGTCCCATTTGATGTAAATTAATTCTTGTCATTAATTAATT
Organism: Bocquillonia castaneifolia; assembly: GCA_948193215.1. Classification (NCBI taxonomy): domain Eukaryota; kingdom Viridiplantae; phylum Streptophyta; class Magnoliopsida; order Malpighiales; family Euphorbiaceae; genus Bocquillonia; species Bocquillonia castaneifolia. The sequence continues at coordinate 12,512 of CANYLF011227246.1, forward strand.
CTCTTTTTTATATATGGTGTATAAATATTTACCGAGCAAGAGGCGGTCCACTGCACTAAAAAAGAATTTGGGTGAAAATGACTAAAAGAGGCATCGAAAGGTCAATTTCAAGTGATTGGCATTGGCAATCTCATAATGCGAGATGGAGTAGTGGTAGCCCTCACCCACTTCGCCACGTGTAGTATTGTATAGATTATAAACACGTGGCAGCTAGATCTACAGCATTCTGTTCGTCATTAAACCTACCCTTTTCTTTTCTTTTCTTTTCTTTATTAAAAATGCAATGCAATGCAAGCAACTTGATCCTGTCTCTTGGACCCCACTTCGTTACACATGATATGGGTCTTGTCTGGGACCACGTGCGTCA
>CANYLF011227557.1:0-12659 GCA_948193215.1 Bocquillonia castaneifolia
GGATTTTTCATGCGAAAATTGCAGCTCGAAAGTGCAGTACATTTGACGGGGCATAACTTGAGCTATAAAACTTGGAATTGAGTGATTAAAAAGCCTAAATTTAAGAGAAAATCAATATCTCCAACTTTTATAAAGAAGTCGTGGGTGTTTGAAAATCGTTGGGACCCGAAAATTGATTCGCAAGTGAGACACTGTGTGCAGTCTTAAGGAAAATCTGAATTTTACAAGGATTTATTATTTGGAATGAATTGAAACAAGTCCTAATCATTCTAGGATTTGTGTGTGGCCTTAGTTAGGGCTTAAGAGTTATAAATAGATGGAACCAAGGCTAGAAAAAATTTTTTTCTCTTCTCTCTTTAAAAAAATGAACAACAAAGCTTGGAAGAATTTCACGATCTAGAATAAAGTCAAGGGCTTTATCGATTAATTCAAGATTAATTGGGTTTTTTCTTTCCTTCATAAAAAATTAATCTAATTTCATAATTTTCTCCATCATTAAAGCTATTAAATTATTGATTGAAGATTGAAGACCTAAACTTAAAAAGGTATATATAAATTTTTTTATTAGTTTGGGTGTTTTATTTTCTATATCTATCAACTATTTAAAGTCTATATTTAGTAATCAATTAAGATTATGATTAGAGCGGAATTAGTGATTAGTTAGTTTATTAAATTAAATTCATATTTATGTGGAGTTTTATAGGAAATTCGGATTTTTAATGTGAAATTCGCAGCTTTAAAGTTCATCACATTCGATGGATCATAATTTGATCTAGAAGACTCAAAATTCAATGATTCAAAAGCTTAAATTCAAGATAAAATCGAGATCTTCAACTTTCAACTTTCATGAAAGAGTCGTTGGAATTTGAAAATTATAAATACTTGAAAAGTTAGTCACAAATCAGTAGCTTTATTTTTCTATAGTGAATTCTTTGTTTTTGCTTGGTTTGGCTATTTTATTTTCTATAGCATAAATTAATTATTTCAAGTCCATTTAGTAATCAATTTAGATTAGTTATGTTATTTTTAGATTAGAATTAATTATTAATTAGTTTATTTAAATTAAATTTGTATTTGTAATGAGTTTTCATTGAAAATTCACATTTTTAATGTGAAATTCGCAACTTGTAAGTGCAACACATTCGGCAAGCTATAACTTGAGTTAGAAGACTCAGAATTGAGTGATTAAATAACTTAAATTCAAGAGAATCAAGATCTAGAACCTTCATAAAGACGCTGTTACTATTTGAATACTGTGAATACCTAAAACGTAAGTCACAAATCATAAGCTATGTGCAGTCTTGGTTAAATCTAAATTTTAAAAGGATTAACTACTTGAAATTAATTGAAACAAGTTCTAAGTCTTCTAGGACTTAGATCTTGAGAGGTATAAACATATCAGGATCAAGACTTAAAAAAGGGTTGTTCTTCTCCCTCTAAAATAACAATGAAGCTAGTTTTACAAAATTTTCAATCATTCAACCTATTGAAGTATGGTTTGAAAATTTAAGATCTAAAATTTAAAAGGTATATAAAATTTTATTATTTTACCATAATTTTTTCGTATTTACTTAATTTGTGTGTTTTATTTTCTATAATCATGAACTAATTTTTAAAATTTTAAAATTAAATAAAAATATTCCACACGCAACGTGTATGACGAGAACAAAATAGTATATATATATATAGAGGAAATCATTACGTTTTGCTATTTGATTTTTCTTTCGAGTAATGCTTACCTAGCTACACACCGGCTTATTGCACCCAACGGTTGGATGAGTGTAATGTATTTTGAGTTATTTATACTTGGGTAGGTGAGATTTAAAAATTAATCCATATCCAACCGTTTGGTGTATTACACTCGGAGCAGGCAAGAAATTTTTTTTTTATTTGCTAGCAGTATTTTCATTTTTTTTGGTTGAAAAGTAATAGCCAACTCTCAATCAAGGGATAGGGACGGAATTATAGTTGAAAAATTGCCTCTATAGTATTTTCCTGGGCGTCATTTGGTAGAATAGATTTTCAAAAATTCATCATTTTGCCATGAATTTGTCAAATTTGTGGATTTAAAAGATGAAATTTTATAAGTGGCCCGGATGAAGATTTTGTTGCCATATTTTTCTAAATAGCATTGAATTTTACAACATCTATAAAGATTTTTTTTGTGCCAAGCAGTGCTAATTACACCTTTTAAAAAAAAAATATTAACAAGCTATATGTTGTAATTTCACTTTACTTTTTAATATTTGAATCTTTATACCATATATCTGGAAAAGATAAAGAAAAGGCAACCAAAATTTAGAACCAAAGCAGTGTTTTTTTAAAATTTTATTTTTTCACACTATTTATAATGTTATTGCATCCTGTCTCATTTATCATATATATAAATTACTATATTACATGTATTTTATATACTGGGCCGATAATTCAAATAATACATGTGTGTATTCCACATTATTTTTTTTTTTGATGGATTGTGTGTATTCCACATTATCGACTAATTCTAATTCTATAAAGTTGATCAGTTCAAATAGTTCTACAAATTGAAACTTCCGTTACCCAGTCATGTACTTTTCAATAGAGAAATTGACCGGTGAACTTGGCACAGTTGTCGATTGGTCAACCCCACAGATTTTCTTTAGTAGTTGCCAATTTAGGAAGAAGTTAAGATGGTCTCATTCACAATCACATATGCAGCTGCAAAACGAACTTTCTTTTTAGGGCAAAGTGCATTTTTGACCTTAATGTTTTGCTCGAAGGACAGATATGACCCTAAACAATTTTTTGGCTCAAAAATCCTTACAAAACATGAAAAGCCTGCACTTTGAGCCCCTTAACAGATTGGTGATTAACGGAGCAAGCGTCACTCTAAGATTCCAATGAAAACAAGAACTGCTATATAACAACACTGTAGCTTTTAAAATGGAGATTACTGCTATGTGATATTGTTGAGATGAATAACAAAAGTAACCAAGTATTTCATTTAACAAATTAGCATCAAACAAAAAAATAAGTGAAGCTTGATTCTTTTATTTCACAGCAAGAATCAAATCAATTAAAAACAAATTTAATCCATTTAAATAGAAGTAAACATACCCACTACCGTAAGAAGAGTCATGGCTTTTCAACATTCATCAGGAAAACAAATTAAAAAACTTCTTTGACCTCATCATCTTCTTCTTTAAAATTAAAGTCAGAACTTGATGAACATAGTCCCCTACCGTCTCTTTTCCTTAACCAAAACAAACCCCAAAAAAAATGAATAAATAAAATTTAATTTGTTGTGATTTTGTTAACAAAAGCCGATGAATCGTAAACCCTTTTCCCTCCTCCTCTTTAACACAGATGCCTTTGTTAAAAAAATTTGTAAAATCATTCTTTTCACCTCCATCACCGTCACTCACCATTCCTCCCCCTCTAGTCTCATTTAATCTCAAGTCTTCCAATTGTTAAAGAAAGAGAAGGTATATTTTGATTTCGGCGATTTTGTTCCATTTTTTTTTCCTTTTAGTTCACCGGAGATCTCACTCTTCGATCATCCATCCTCACAGACACCAACTATCCATCTTATTTTGAAAAAAAAACACCAACTATCCATTATTTTTCCACCTACTTTCAACTTAAAATTTACATTCTTTTCTATATCTGCTCAAAATCACCAACTAACTTTCATTACCCAGGTTTTATTAGTTTTTGTTGAGACCATTTAACATCCAGGTAACATTTTTCTCTCTTCCCAATGATGGACGTTACTCCTTTCTTCTTTGCCGGTATCACGATACTACATCTGTGATGCTGTCGTTGTTCACTTCTCCCTTGCCGACGCCACATCTGCTCTTCTCCTTCCCTACATTGCTCCCTTCTATGTCTTCGACGGTGCCCGACGCTGCTGCTGCTCCCCTTTTTCTTCTTTTTTTTTTTTCTACTATCCAGATTAATTAGAAGAAGTACAAGAGGAAGAAGATAAAGGAGACTCAGAGACCGATGGAAAAGAAGTTAAGTTGGCAATGAGCAGATGCATTAAACAAACGTTAGCTCTGTTAAACTGAAGGGTTTAAAGTGCAAGCTTTTCATGTTTTGTGAGGATTTTTGAGCCAAAAAATTGTTTAGGGTCATAACTGCCCTTCGAGCAAAACATCAAGGTCAAAAATGCACCTTTGCCCAAAAAGAAACATTAAAAAAGGCAAAAGATCCAAAAAAAAAGCCCCTAAACTGTTGGCTTAAGAATTTATAAGCCTTTAATGTATGACTCAGTACAATCAGGTCCTTCAAGTCTTAAAATTTGATATAAACACACCCTCACTTCTCACTTTTTACTCAGCACCCCATAACACCGTAAACATCAGTTATGCTCTAGAATAACATTGGCTGGTATAAACCAGCTGCAATAGAATAGCATTCCATAAACCTCAAAATCAATTATTACCATTTGATTAAGATTCAAAAAAAAGTACAAACCCAAAATTCCAAAGAAAAAAAAGAATTTTTTAAAATCATCAAAACCTCACCACTGCATCATCTTCTCTAAAGTAACAGCTTGCCCAAGTTGAGAGAAAATCAAACAAGGAAGCAAAAGAGAAAAAAAAAACCAACTGCAAAACACAGTAAAATATTTTTTAAAAAATCAATTTATAATCAACAAATAACAAAAGCAGAATTAATTAATTAATTTGAAAAACAGAATGAAAGGGGGAAAATAATACCTCATTAAGTAATCTTCTTCCACTGATAGGCAAGATATTAACATACTTAGAAGCCATTAAAAAACCCAAGAAACATATTGTAAAGACTTTAGCTATAGGCAAAACAGCAATTTTGATAGTGCCAATCAAAGACCGTCCTGCCGCTTAATTGTCCATTCACTTCATTGATGATACTATTGCTGTTAATATTCTTTCCATTGCATGTGCCATCCTCTTCACTCTATTTTATAACATCGTTAACGATCATTGACGTCTATAAGTTCACTATTAGAAGGTCTCTTCCTCCTCTTCCTGGGCAAAGACTCATTCCCCCCACCGTCAGGTCTAACTGTTGGGATTTTAAGGGTTCCATTCATAGAAATAACAATTGCAGGAACAACCAGTACCCGTCGCTTCAATAATCGCTCCCTCCACTTACTCAAGCAACCACCTGACTGTTTCTCCATCTGATTTGCGCCCTAGCTCTCTCGTCAGCTGGAAAATCCTAGCTGCACACGTAGCCGGTATGTGGATCCTCCTCCCACGCCCTTCTACCTTCATGTGCCGATCCTTAGATGGCCTTTTAGCTGACGACACTAGGGCTTTACTACTACTACTAATACTTGAAAGCGAAAGAGGTACCTGTAAAAGACTAATTGGGAGAGTGATACGAATCACTACTCTAAACCCAAAAGGCCCAGAGGGCTTATTTCATGGTAGGCTCACGTTAGCCCATTATATATCCTGACACATTGAATCTTAATTCAAGGGGGCCTCTCTCATCCTAAGGGAGGTTCCTAATCCTAGGGGGACTCTGACTCATCACAGCAGAGAAGGACTCCTAAGCGTATTAGGACAAGGATTCCTGGGCTCAAGGGGATTGTTCCTACCACTATATAAACCCCTGCCATCTAGGGTATCAGGTATCATTCTCTCATTCATACATTCTTATAGCTCTCAAGAGAATATCTTTAACTTGAGCGTCAGAGTCAGACCCCAGGGACCACCCCAAGTCTCCCTCTTTTTGCGTAGGTTAGGCTAACTCTAGTGATCAGACAACTTCAGGGGAACCTTAAGCAAGGCTTCGTTCTTGAAGAAACGTCCTGAACGTTTCATTGGTGCGGTGAGCGTGGACTGTTTTTAATTCAAAAAGTAGTTCACCATGATGAATTACGCCCCTCCCTATGGTTTACCTCCTAGTTTCTTACGTGGATGCCACAACCACCCAGAACTACTCAGGGGACTCCCCCCCACTTAACAACCACTTAATTTCTAGTTCCTACTGCTAATCAAACTCCTCAACGTACTTTAACTCTTGAAATTCAGAATCCTAAAACTCGAGGATTTCCACCAATACCATTGGGAACTCCTCCCATTACACTAGATCCACCGGCAACCTCCATGCCACTACTGGTTCCCCCGGCTCCATTAAGGCCTCCTGGAACAGATTTCAATGTTCCTTATTTACCTCCTCCACCTATTTATCACCCAGGCCCTACTTTTATTCCAAATCAAGGAATTCTTATTCCCCGACCAAATAATGACATTCCCCCTTCGCCGAGAGTGCAAGCTTAAACTAACATGGCTATACTTCAAGGGCACCATGAATATGTTCCCCAATTTGTTCCCCCTCCTACACTTCAAGGAGATAATTTTGATGATGGAAGGAAGGAAGGGGGGGAATGACATGGATGATGCATCTTTCCATCCTACTAACACAAGGGGAAGAGAGGGAAGTAGCATGTTCAGTGCAGCCGATATAGCCAGGATCTTGGATGAAGCATGTCAGAAATTTAATGACAAAATCTAGGACATTAAAGGTTGGATAGAAACAAGGGACAAACAACCTAAAAAGCAAACCAAGAAGAAAACTCAGAAAGTTGCCCCCTCAGTTTTAGAGATAAAGGAGAAAGCGCCTAAGAGGGGAAATGAGCAGATAGAAAGAGAAATCACACAGAGGGTGGGGCAGGAGGAGGATGAAAAAGAAAAAATAGAAAAGCAAGTCAAGGAAGTCATTGGTAAGATGGGCATGCAAGACTTCAACCATGGGTTCAATTTAAAGAACGAGTCGCCCTTGACTTAACACATATTAAATAAACCTCTACCTAAAGGGTTTAAGTTCCCCATACTAGACGTTTATTCTAGAAAGTCTAATCCTGCAAGTCACGTCTATAAATTCTAGACATCTATGAGTGTCCAAACCAATGAAGACTACATATGATGCAAATTCTTCCCTACCACCTTACAGGGGAACGATGCTGATTGGTACAAAACACTACCCCCTCATTCTATACACTTCTTCAGGCAACTCACCACAGCATTTAGGCAGAGATTTACGGCCTCCATCCAACAGAAAAAGGTGTCAGCAGACCTATTTTCCATCCAGTAAAGGGAAGGCGAACCCTTAAGAAAATACATAGAGCAGTTCAATGATGAGATCGCCAAGATAGAAGATTTAAATCAAGGTGTAGCTTGCTCTACTATGCTCCATGGTACAACAAATGAAGAATTCAGAAGGGAATTATTAGCCAAGCCTCCTAATAATGTAGAAGCCCTAATGGCACTCGCCAACACAGCCATAAGAGTGGATGATGGCCAATACTATCTGAAGAGAATAAATGAATATAAGAGAGAGCTCTCCCCAAGGGGAGATAAGCGATCTCCTAAGAGAAGTAAAAACTCAGGTAGTAATAATGAGTCTAAGAGCTCCAATCTCCCTAAATACACACCCCTTAACACATCTAGAGAACAAATCCTCATCCACATCAAAGACAATGAAGAAAGGATAGAATGGCCAAGGAGGATGAGTTTATACACAGCGGAGAGAAGAGACAATGGCAAGTACTGCCAGTTTCATAAAGATATGGGCCATGATACAGAGCAATGTAATCACTTGAAAAAGGAGATAGAAAAACTAATTCAAGTTGGGGCCCTTAGGTGATTTGTCAAAAAGGATGAGCATGACCGACCCACCTATTACAGGGATGATTGAAGAAATGATAGAAACACAAAGAGGTGAGATAACAGACAAGAAGAAAGGCATAGAGATCAAAGAGGCGATAGAGGGGAATATAGAAGAAATGACAGAAGACAAGAAAGGAGGCGAGACCATAGAGATGAGGAAAATAGTGACGAAGCTGAAGGTGATAGACAAGCTAGAGGGGGACTTGTTAAACACATATATGTAATTGCATGAGGAATCACAGGAGGTGATAGTTCTACTAAGAGAAAAAGATCGGCTAGATCCATCTACACTGTTAATTCAAAGGCGGTTCTAGTAGCAGATTGGAACAGTGCAAATTTCAGCTGCAGATAAAGGGGCAGCCGTAACCTCCCATAAAGATGCTCTAGTAGTCAAAGCTCTAATTCACAATTGCATGGTCCATAATATACTGGTGGACACGAGAAGCTCAGTGAATCTCCTCACTTTGAAAGTATTTGATAAAATGGGGTTAGACCGAGCGAAGCTGTCCCCCGTTAATACTCCCCTGGTGGGCCTAGAAGGCAAATCAACAACAATAGTTGGCTCGATCAAGCTTGAAGTAGAATTGGGCGAGGGAGACATAACCAAGGCATTACAAGCAGAATTCATGGTGGTTGATATCCCATTTGCATATAATGCTATCATTGGGCGACCTATTCTCAATGAAACGTGTGCTAGCATTTGCATACGATACTTGCTCCTAAAGATTCCTACCTTGAAAGGAGAGGTGATAATTAAAGGCGACTAAAGACAAGCAAGGATCGCCTATTGTCAAGCACTAAAAAGGGTATTCTCCACCATTATCATCGAAGAGAATATCCAACCAAAAGAAAATAAAGTCGAACCTGTTGGAACTATCCAACACAAAGCCCTGGGGTTAGGCAAGGAAGTAAAGGTAGGAGAGATGGACCCGACGATCTTACAGGAAACTTTGCAAAACATTGTCAGAATTCCAGGAAACTTTTGCCTGGACCGAGGATGAGCTAATAGGAGTTAGCAGGGAAGTGATGGTACATAAATTGAATATCGATCCTGTAATTACCCCCATAGTGCAAAAGAAAAGGAAACATAGTTGGCCCAAGCAGATCTTCATCAGTGAAGAGATTAATAAGCTAATGAAAATGGGAGTCATCAGGGAAGTCCAATACCCTGAATGGTTAGTGAACGTGGAAATGGTAAAGAAACCCAATGGTTCATACAGGATGTGTGTGGACTTCACTGATCTAAATAAAGCGTGCCCAAAAGATAGCTATCTACTACCATAAATTGATCAATTGGTGGACTCTACTGTAGGCCATCAGTTATACTCACCAGTGGATACAAAGTTTGAATACCACCAGATACCAATGCACAAACCAGATGAAGCCAAAACTACCTTCACCACTTATAAAGGCACGTATTGCTACACTAAGATGCCCTTTGGCTTAAAGAATGTAGGAGCCACCTTCCAAAGGATGGTCAACAAGATGTTCAAAGATAATATAGGGAGAAATGTAGAGATATACATGGATGAGATGATATTTAAATCAAGGTGAGCAGAGGAGCATCCTAAAGACTTAAAAGAAGTCCTTGAAATTCTTAGAAGATTCAACCTAAAACTAAACCCAGAGAAGTGTGTCTTTGGGGTAAAATCAAGCAAGTTCTTGGGTTTCATGGTATCTCAAAGGGGGATCGAGGCTAACCCAGACAAGATCTAGGAGATCATTAACATGGAACCGCCCAAAACACTTAATAAATTTCAAAAACTCAATGGGCGAATCACCGCCCTAGGGCGGTTCATTTCTAGCTCAGCCAAACGATGCCTACCATTCTTTAAGACCTTGAAAGATCCTAAAAACTTTCAATGGTCTAATGATTACTCAAAGGCCTTCCAAGAAATCAAGACTTTCCTAACATCGCCCCATTGTTGAGTAGGCCAATGGAAGGGGAAACCCTATACCTTTACTTATCCACCACAGAGGAAACAGTGGCAGCAGTACTTATAAGAGAGGAAGACGGTGAACAATTGCCCATCTATTACATTAGCAAAGTATTACACGAAGCTGAGCTTAATTACCCGAGGTTAGAAAATCTAACCTTTGCACTATTAATAGCAACACAAAAGCTAAGGCAATATTTCGAGGCACACCCAGTAGTAGTCAGAACTAACAGCCCTTGAGAAAGGTGTTATAAAAAGTGAGAAGATTCACTGAGCTCCCCATGTCCACCAGTATATTATGGACCATGCAATTATGAATTAGAGCTTTGACTGCTAGAGAATCTTCATGGGGGGTTACGGTTGGTCTTTGAGATGTAATTGTTGGGACTGCTTCTGCTTCAATCCACTTAGTCAATCGCCACTATTAAGAATTTCTTCTGTGCTTTGGCTATGAGGAACGGTCCTAGGATGTCCATCTCCCATTGGGTGAATGGCCATTCACTCCCTATTGGGGTCATGTTTTCTGCAGGCCTATGATGTATGTTGGCATGAAATTGGTATGCTTCACATTTGGACACCAGATTCTTAGCATCCCTTTTTATGATAGGCCAATAGTATCCTCTTAGGATCACCTTTCTGGTGAGCATATTAGCTCTTTCATGGGCGGCTCCTATTCCTTCATGAATTTCTCTTAAAACATAATCTGCTTCAGTTTCACTCAAGCATTTGAGCTAATGTTGGCTTTTGGACCTCTTTCTCAGTTCCCCTTCTTTATAAGTATATTCGACAGCTCTCCTCATTAACCTTCTTGATTCCCTTGGATCGTTTGGTAAGATGTCGTTTTCTAGGTACTGGATAATCAGTTCCATTTATCCTCTATTATCTTCAACTGGTAGGATATTGGCCTTGGCGATACTAGGAGATTTTATCTCTTCAATCAGTACATTAGGGATCGCCATGCCCTCTGCTGCCATATTTATGATGCTATCCGTCCCCTGATTTTTCTATTTTGGGGATTTGTGATACTCGCCACTAGCCATCATTCCTTTTTTCTCCCTTTGCAATGAGTTGCTTGACCATATAGACATATTTGGTCATATCCTCATTAGCTTGGAAAATGGCCAAGACTTGGTTCACAACCAGCTGTGAGTCACTATAAATTTCCAAATCTGTAATGCCTATTTCTAGGGCGATTTGTAACCCTAGGATGAAGGCTTCATATTCAGCCACATTATTAGAAGTGGTGAACCCTATTCTAGCGGTATATTTGATTTCTATCTTGTCTGGTCCTTTAATTAAGATGTCAATACCTGCCCTTGCTGAGCAAACTGCGTCGTCTACCATTAATTTCCATGGGGAAATTTCCTTGGGGGCCAAAGTCTGCCAATACTTGGGCCTTTAATGCTTTTCGTGGTTCATAAGTGACTCCTAAGCTCCCAATATGGATCGCCCATTCGATGATTCTCCCTGAGGCCTTTGCTTTTTGTAACACCTTTCTCAAGAGGCTGGTTGTGAAAGCATAAAAGAAATTCTTAATAGTGGCGATTGACCACTTTACTAAGTGGATTGAAGCAGAAGCAGTCCCAATAATTACATCTCGAAGGGTCCAAGACTCATTTTTCAAAGAGGTTATATGCAGGTTTGGGATCCCCCACACTCTCATTACAGATAATGGCACACAGTTCGCCTCTCAATCATTCAGGAACTTTTACGAGGCTTTCCAGATTGAGCAAAAGTTTTCCTCAGTCCACCATCCTCAGACTAATGGACAAGCCGAGTTAGCCAACATGATCATTCTTCAAAGACTCAAGAAAATGTTAGAATAAGAAAAAACCAGTTAGGTGGATCACCTATTCAATGTTCTATGGTCTTATAGAACAACTCCAAGAGATATCACAGGCGAAACCCCATTTGCCCTATGCTATGGTTCAGAAGCAGTGGTCCCAGTAGAAATTGGGAAAAGAAACTTCAAGACTGAAGAACTCACACCCATTAACGAGCAAGAGCTTCAGGTAAATTTAGACTTGTTACCAGAAAGGCAAGAACATGCATATTTGGGAATGATGGCTTGCCAACTAAAAATGGCACGGTTCCATAATAGGTGAGTTCGGGAAAGGAAATTTGAAGAAGGGGAGCTAGTCCTTAGAAAGAGTGAAGTATCCATGCAAGAAACTGGGAAACTACATGCTAACTGGGAAGGTCCCTATCAAATAGCCAAAGTCATTGGCAAAGGTGCTTACAAGCTTAAAACACTCACAGGAGAGGAGATCCCCAGATCATGGAATGTGGAGCACATCAAAAAATTTCACCAATAAAAAGACCTTACAATAGCTAAGGTGAGTTGACATCCCTTATAGAAGCGGGGACAACAAAACCTCTAATAGTAACTGAGGTATTTATCTATTTTCATTTAAGTTTTTCTTTTTCTTTATTTAAATAATCAAGCAAATATAAGGCGAAGGGGAGCCTAACTTAAATCCCCTAGAAAATCAATAAAGTTATCATATGCTTCAATCTAGCTTGATACAACTTAAAAAGACCTTTTCATGATAAAGGCAAAATATGGCGAGCTCCTATAAATAGGCGACTTGTAGCCAAAACACCACATTAAGACGTCTCATGATGAGGCATAACAAATCCCATTGGGAAAATAAAAAGACCTTAAAAATTAAGGCAAATATACTACAAAGACCTTTCACGACAAAGACAGTTATCAGCTTCAGGAAACTCCACTTGTTCTCCATTGATTCTTTTGGTGGGTGGCTTCCATTCTTCCTCTATACAATCCCAAGCATCTATTACATCACTATCAAGGTAACATTGCATTTTAATCTTCCATAATGCAAAGTCACCATCATCAAATGAAGGTTTGAGACCATACAATCCACGTTCACTCCCCATGGTTGATCTTTGACTCCTAATGAAGGTTAAAATGAGCAACAAGGCTCTGATACCAATTGTAGAAACCAAGAGGGGGGTGAATTGGTGCGGAATTAGAAGTTAAAAAATACTTTAAGAATGGATTAGGGAAGAAAAGAAGAACACAAAAGGTTTATAGTGGTTTGGACCCAACTTG
>CANYLF011227723.1:0-11797 GCA_948193215.1 Bocquillonia castaneifolia
CAAGGTAAATGGCTTCTTCTACTAATGCAAGGTGTAGGGCAGGCCGAAAAGCCCTCTGACCCATTTTTTGTTGATTCAGATCTTGAATTGAATCCATGAACAAGAAAGAAAACCTGTCTAAAAGGAATGGAGAGAAAGCTATTGTCTTAATTTGATGTACTAATAATAGTTATAGTTATCAAGTAATATCATCAAGTACAGTACTTTAACAAATAATAATTAAAAAAACAAAACATATTTAAGTGCGTCAGAATTTTATATACTAGCACATTGTTAGAAGATAATTAAAAAAAAAAGAAAAAAAAGTTCTAAAATTTTGGCTTACACTGAAATTGACTTTGGCCAGTTATATTGATATTTGCCTATATAAGACATGCCATTCTTTGCTTCAAATACACCAATCACACACAACACAAATCAATTAAAGAGAGGGAGAGAAAAATTAAAGAGAAGTGTGGGTGTGTTATAAAATTCAAGAAAATTGTGAGGGTTAGAGGGTTTGGGTAAAATTCTCTGAGTATCCTCTGGGTATTTTTCTTGGGTTTTGGGTGTGAGAAAAATATTGTATTTTATATTATGTGGTTGTAATAATTTTTCGCATAGTGAATATTTTTCTTGGTCGTCTTTTGACAACATCCGTGGTTTTTCTCTGGATTTGGAGTTTTCCATGTAAATCCTTGTTTTATTAATTTCTCTGTGGTTGTTTGACTATTTTTATTATTTTATTAAAAGTAGTCTGTGGGGTAACAGTGAAATTTTTCTCAACAACTGGTATCAGAGCCTTACTGGGGTATTAATATATACTTATCGTATGCTCTTTGGTTGCCACTAAGGTGGACCATCCACATCAGAAAATAAGTTAGATTATTATTTACTCTGTTTTAAAGCCTACAAGTACCTTTTGGTGCGGTGGAGTTTTAGTGTTTGTTTTACACTGAAATAAAATCGGGAAAAAAATGTCAGCAACTAAATTCGATGTTGAGAAATTTAATGAAAAATTTAATTTTGCATTATGACAAGTGCAAATCAAGGATTTGTTAATTCAGTCTGGATTGTACAAAGTGTTGAAGGGAAGGTGAATTCCTTGGACCAGCAGAAAAGATTTAGAAGTGTCCGGTGACAAAAGTGGAAACTCAGGAAAGTCCACGATGAGCTATGAAGACTGGGAGGAGCTAGACATGAAAGCTGCCAGTCAAATTCATCTCAGTTTAGCAAAGAATGTTCTCGCTAATGTGATTGGACTGTCTACAACAAATGAGATCTGGGATAAATTTGAAAATTTATACCAGTCAAAGAGTGTTTCAAATAGGTTTTATTTGAAGGAGTAATTTTATAAATTGTAGATGGAGGAAGGTATAAAAATTTCAGATCATCTGAGTGTTCTGAATGGAATTATTTCTGAATTGAAGACTCTCGAAGTTAAAATAAATGAGGAGGATAAAGCCCTTCGACTCATCTTGTCTCTTCCACCTTCCTATAAACACATGCAACCCATTTTAATGTATGGAAAAGAAACTGTTGTTTACTCAGAGGTGATGAGTAAATTAATTTCTGAAGAAAGAAGAATGAATGCAGAAAGCAGAGCTTCAAAAAATTCAGTGTTTGCTATTTGTGAGTGTGGGAAGAAGAAGAAAAACTCTGTGAAGAAAATTATATGCTGGGGATGTGGTCAAACTGGCCACTTAAAGAAGAATTGTAAGAAAGCTGGAGCTGGTTTGGCCAATAGCTCCAGAGAAGAAGATGATGTTATCAATGTTGTCTCCCTAGAAGAGGGAGATGGTGAATTTAATTAAAAAAATTATATGTCTTCATTGTATGATTGCTACCACTAGAGATGCCATGAAAAGAGGACGTATGATTGGTAGCATGTCCACAGATTTGCACACGAGCATTGGTTGATAATTATGCAAGGTGTGTGGTGGAACAAACAGAGGAATGTCGATGGCCAATGAACTTCCAAAAAATCAGCATGGAAGTTGCACCATAATTTATTAGCAAATTTTTCGACATGGGGCCGATGTGAAATTCTTGGAGTTTGTATTAATTCCAAGTGGGTATACTCTTTATGGTGGAGTATGATAATTCTTATTTAAGAATTATGATTATCGGTGACAGATAATGTTTTTGGTAGCGGGTATTTTTTTTAATTATGGTGGAGATTATTAGAAGATAATTAAAAAAAAAAAAAGGTCTAAAATTTTGGCTTGCACCGAAACTGGCTTTGGCCATTTGCATTGATATTTGCCTATATATGGCATGCCATTCTTTGCTTCAAATACACCAATCACACACAACACAAATCAATTAAAGAGAGGGAGAGAAAAATTAAAGAGAGGTGTGGATATGTTATAAAATTCAAGAAAATTGTGAGGGTTAGGTAAAATTCTCTGAGTACTCTCTGGGTATTTTTCTTGGATTTTGAGTGTGAAAAAAATTTATATTTTATATTATGTGGTTGTAATAATTTTTTATATAGTGAATATTTTTCTTGGTTGTCTTTTGACAACGGCCGTGATTTTTCTCAACACACATATGGTTCATTTTTCCTATAATCACGTGAAAAGCATTTCTCTCTCTCTCTCTTTTAAGCATGACTCAAAAAATGCTTCTTTTAACTGTCAATGTGTAGTGAAAATTGTTCTATACTAAAAAGGTGTCCTAGCAATCATGCATGTAATAGAAATTTAAGCATATCAAACATAGGGAATACACATATGGGCTAGATAATAGGAATAATGCAAATATGAATTTGCTAGGAGGGTTACTAATGTGTAAAGCATCATTGCAAACCTTTTTCAGAAATCATAATTACTGCAGCCTAGAGTTGCACATTTTGATTCATTATTTGATAATTAAATTAATTCCTCCTCCTCCTCAAGACATGGTTGGAACCATGCACAATTATTTATGAATTCCTTCACATCAAAAAAATCAAGTTTAGCAGCATCCGAATAGACATGATAATTTCTAGTGGCAAGAGAGAAGAAGACAACTCTTTCATTGTTTTCTTCCTTCCTTGGCTCTTGTGCTTCTGGATTATTATAATAAATCTTTGGAAAATAAATCTTGTTACATGCCACTCTACTTGAAGAAGAAGAAGCCAACTTAATTTGAAAAAGATGCTTATAAACTGACATATAGCATTTGATCACCTAATTAATGAAACCACCGTTTCCCATTCCTTTTTAGAGAAATTTAACCGTTTAATTAGAACATTTTTTTGTTCCTTGAACTCTAAAACGGCTAATAATCCACCATTAACTTCATCTTTCATCAATTTGATGTTGAGGAATAAAAGGTTTCCCAATCATAGAAAACTTGCAAGTCTTGAAAAAATTGCATATAAGCAAACGACCATTAAATGCTAGACAATAACATTTCATCTCGTGCATTACCGGATGACAAGGTGAAAGTACAGAAGCCATAGTGACCTCATCTAAATCTTGAGGAATTAAATTAATTTTCTTTATCGTAAAAGTAATATTTCTCCCAAGCTTCAAATTCAGGTCTAAGGATAACAAAATAATGTGATTCGATTCCAATAACATAACAATCAGGACAAGTTGGTGGAATTGAGAAGTGCATTGTCGCACAAAATAGATGATAATTCTGATAAATCCAATATAATTGTTTGGTCATATATAGGGTGAATCAATTTGCATTTATCACCATTCAATGTTAATAAATAAGGATACTGATCATCAATCAAGGACGGTGGAGTGCATCTAGGGATGGTTTCATTAATCAAGCTCCATGATTTACAAGTTGATCTAATTCTCTTGATTGCAGCTGGATCGATAGCATAAAGACATGTTGATATCTGAAGCAGATGGTCCAACGAAACTTCAGACCATAAACTCTCCTTTTCTTCTTCCTTATCTTCTATTCTTTCGTTTGATACACAATTTGCTTCCATGCCGACAACAAACAAAAGAGCGAAACCTAAATAAACTTGTCGTATGAGTTTTTTCTTGTTTGCCCACATGCTGTTATATATATATATATATGGAGAGAGAGAGAGAGAGAGGAAACCTAATTAGATTAGGAAAAAGAAAACTTATACGATACAATAAGAATTCAAATAAATAAAATAAATATATTGTTTTAATGCCAATGGTAATATATTCCAATTCACTCTTTATAGATCTTAATTAAACTTAAATTAAAAATATAGTGATAAAAATAAAATTAAATTAAGTTGAACATCCGTCATTCCGACTGATGAGGAGTATTGAGCACGAAATTCTTAACATAAGGACCTCCGCGGGCTGCGTAGATCATATGTGTATATGTAGGGATTTGTTAAATTAATAAATTTCAAATCCTAGTAGAAAAGGGAGTATAAATATTAGCTTTTTTAAAAAAAATCTTTTCTCAAAAGAGACCTAGATGTAAGTTTTCTGTTTTGTATTTTTTTTTATTGGGCGTAATGTGTTTTCTTCTGTGACAAAGCATGCCAAATCTCATTCTTGTTTATTCTTGAATTTATTGTGCTTTATTAATTTTCTTTGGTAGAATCTGATTGAGGAAAGTATCCGGCCAATGCTTGATAAAGAAAGTTTTAGGGGGACTGGGATTATACTCTCTCTTGGTGGAAAATACATTCTGAGGTGAGTTTTTGAAGTATTCATGAAATTGTGTTCTTAGAGGTTCCAAATTTTAGAATATGTGTATGATAATTTTGTAATTTCCTGAGGCTAAATTAATCCTTCAGGTTGTTTTTGTTGCTGTCTGTCTCCTGACTGTAACTAGGACTTCACTTAGCACACAGATGTTGGGCTTCCTATTGGTTTTACTCCCTCTGTAACACTTTATTTGCAAAAATTACACTTTTTGGTAGTGTCTTATTGGATAGATTGATTTACCCATATTAATTCTTCTTTTGGAAGGAGTACATTTGAAGAAAATGTAGATTATTTAATACACAAAGGGTATAAAAATCAATAACTAGTTTATTCATTACATCTCCTTAAACAATGTGAATAGTATTTTTTTTTGTGAAACAGTGGGACAGAGAGATTATCTAGAAATATTAAACATTGATGGTTTTCAAGTTTACTGAATTTGATTTCATTATGCAGCTTGGAGGATTTTTAGCTGGGGCATTATCGGCAAAAACAAATTTTCATCAGACACAGATCGAAGATGATATAAGGCCATTTAGAGGCATATATTCTTCTTGGGTGTACTTCCACCGATGGTTTTCAAGTCTATTGGATTTGGTTTCATTATGCAGCTTGGACATTAATGCAAAGTAAGTGCAGCTGCCATATGGCTAACATTTTGTCTTCAACATCCATAATTACGAACTTGAAGGTCAGTGCTCTTATCCTGGTAAGATCAGTTTTCAACTTTCTCTTTTTGGTTAATTTAGGAGCTTGAGCAGGCAGCTCAAAGGTTAGAAAATATTAAAAAGGATTTTTATCTGCTGACTAGGATTGAGTATATAATAATGATGACTAATTCTTCACGGTAGCATTAAGATTTTCTAAGTCATAGATAAATGGCATCGAAGTGTATTTTCTTTCCTCATTTTTGTTAAATTCTGGTGCGACCTGTGTGAAATGAACAATTCATTTCATCATAACTTGTGCATTGATTTTCTTAAAGATCGATCTTTGATCTGTATACAATTTGGATGTAGGTGGAGCACGCAGTCACTGAGTGGACTGCAGAAGAAAACTTCAGTTGTTGCTGCTCCTTTTGATTTTGACAAGGCCAAAAGGTCATTGTGTAGTTGTGCACATAACGAGGATCCAGATGACGGCTTTAAGCCAATAAGTGGAAAAGTACAGGTGAAGCTCTCAAATTATCAATTGTTATTTGAAGTTTTCTTAGACTTATACTGAACTAATTAACATCTGTCCGTATGGGACTTGCCCAGGAGCTAAGTTTTAATGTGTTGGCTTACTTCAGTGTTAAGGTGTCTTTTTTTCTTTTAGTGCCCTTCCTTTGACTTGAAACATTTTTCTCTTGGTAGAATCTTGGATTTCTAACCATAATATGTTTGATGTTGTTGGGAAAAATAGCCCCTGCGCAGCAGAAGGGTGAATCGATAGGACAGGTAAATGCAAAATAAATTAAATACGAGTAAAATAAATACAATAAATAATTTAAAATCACATCATAAAATTTAATGTGGTTCACCCTTAGTTTTGGCCTACATCCACGGGTCAAACTCTGAAATTTCTTCCACTAATAAAATAATTAGCAGGCTTACAAGAGGGAATTCTCTAGAAAAATACTAGAGGTAAAATCCCGAGATTACACCAAAATATTGACACCCAAGTGTTTCCAAACACCCCAGTTAATCTCACTATTTTGTGACTCCCAATTATTTTTCCCTCCCTAAATATTTGACCAAAGCAGAATTTGTTTTAGCTCTCAACACACCACTTAAACTCTCAAGCTCTCGGTTTTGTGCTTGTGTTATTGTGATTTTCAATTGAACAAAAGACAGCCTATTTATAGGCAATGCCAATTGCCAATTTTCCATCAAGAATTCGGTGCCCACAATTGCTGACTTTTCCAAATTTTCTATTTTTTATTTTTTAAATTAAATATGTGTAGGTCCCACCATTGAGAGGGACACCACCACTTATCAACAAATCTCCCCTCCCGATCATATGGAGGGATCCACCAGTCCTGCAGCTTCTCGACAGTATTCAAATTTCTCTCTTGGAAGAGTCTTGGTCAACATGTCGGATCCATTCTCATCTGTGTGAATCTTTTCAAGCTGTAGTAGCTTCTTCTCCAACACATCCCTAATCAAGTGATATCTCACATCAATGTGCTTTGATCCAGAATGAAAGGAGGAATTCTTCGCAAGGTGAGTTGCACTCTGACTATCACAAAACAACTCATACTTCTCCTAGTGGAAACCAAGTTCACTTAAGAACTTCTTCATCCATAGCAACTCCTTACAAGCTTCAGTTGCTACAATAAACTCTACTTCAGTTGTTGAGAGAGCAACACACTTTTGTAGTCTTGATTTCCATGACACAGCTCCCCTTGCAAAGGTAATCAGGTATCCTGATGCAGACTTTCTCGAGTCAACATCACCAGTCATATCAGCATCTGTGTAGCCCATTAACACAGGTTTTCCATCTCCAAAACATAAACACATTTTGGAAGTACCAAGGAGATTCCTGAGAATCCACTTAACTGCAGCCTAGTGTTCCTTCCCAGGATTTAAAAGGAACCGACTTACCACTCCCACTGTGTGAGCGATATCTGACCGTGTACATACCATGGCATACATCAAACTTCCAACTGCTGAAGCATACGGAACTTTATCCATTTCATCCTTCTCATCTTTTGTAGAAGGGCATTGCTTGTTACTCAACCTAAAGTGATTAGCAAGAGGACAACTAACCTCTTTAGCTTTATCCATGTTGAACCTTTGAAGTACCTTCTCAATGTACTTTTCCTGTGACAACCACAATTTCTTGGCGCCCCTGTTTCTGGTTATTTTCATACCAAGAATTTGTCTTGTTGGCCCCAAGTCTTTCATAGCAAAAGACTTGCTTAACTGCTTCTTCAAGCTGTTAATTCTGGAAGTATTCTGGCCAACGATCAACATATCATCTACATAGAGCAAAAGAACAATAAAATCATCATCAGAGAATTTTTGAACAAACACATAATGATCTGAAGTAGTCTTCTTGTAGCCTTGCTCCCCCATCATAGACTCAAACTTCTTGTACCACTGTCTCGGTGCTTCCTTCAAACCATATAAGCTTTTCTTAAGCTTACAGACGTAGTCTTCTTTCCCCTTTACTTTGAAACCCTCTGGCTGCTCCATATATATCTCTTCCTCCAAGTCACCGTGAAGGAAGGCAGTCTTCACATCCATCTTCTCAATCTCTAGGTTGAGGCTTGCTACTAACCCTAGCACTGTTCTGATGGATGTCATCTTCACCACTAGTGAGAAAATCTCATTAAAGTCAATCCCTTTCCTCTGGTTAAACCCCTTGACAACTAATTTGGCTTTGAACCGTGGCTGGAGACTGTGTTCTTCATGCTTGATCCTGAACACCTACTTGTTCTTCAAAGCCCTCTTGCCCTTTGGCAACTTCACCGGCTCAAATGTTTTGTTCTCATGCAAGGGATTCATCTCATCTTGCATGGCTTTAATCCACTTATTACTGTGTTCATTATCCATAGCTTCTTCAAAACTTTCTAGTTCTCCCCCGTAAGTTAATAATGCATACTCCCTTGTAGAATATCTTATAGAGGGTTGTCTGACTCTATTAGATCTCCATGGAATTGGAGAACCTACTGGAGTTGGTGGTTGATCATGAACAACTTCATCATTAGAGTCATTTAATGGAATCTTAGAGGGAACAATCGGATCATCTGCTTCAGGTTGATCATCAAGAGCTTCATCTTCAACTTCTCTTGGCATCGTTATTGAAGGAACTAGCTCTACGTTTGTTGGACCACCATTGGATTCAGAAGCATTTTTCTGGGCTTTTTCAATGTCTTCAATGGTCTCATCCTCAACAAACACCGCATCATGGCTTCTGACAAGCCTCTTCCGAACTGGATCATAAAATCGATAGCCAAGCTAATCTTGACCATAGCCAACAAACACGCACTGTTGCGTCTTGACATCAAGTTTAGATCTTTCATCCTTTGGTACATGCACAAAGGCCTTGCAGCCAAACACCCGTAGATGATCATAGAAAACGTCCTTTCTTGACCACACTCTCTCTGGAGTATCATACTGTAAAGGGACATAAGGTGAAAGGTTTAATACGTGAGCAACTGCTTGTATAGCCTCACCTTAAAACATCTTTGACAACTTTGCATGTGAGAGTATATATCTAACTCTCTCCATCAAAGTCCTGTTCATCCTCTCAGCCAAACCATTTAATTGTGACGTCTTTGGCGGTGTCATTTGATGTCGAATACCATGCTCCTTACAGTAAGTATGAAATGGTCCTGTGCACTCTCCACCATTGTCTGTGCGAATGCACTTCAACTTCTTGCCGGTCTGCCTCTCCACCAGAGATAAAAACTGTTTAAAGACCTCCAGTACCTGGTATTTAGTCTTCAGAAGATACACCCATATCTTTCGAGAATGATCATCAATGAAAGTCACAAAGTATTGAGCACCACCAAGTGACTTTGGTATTGGTCCACACAAGTCTGAATGTATTAGATCCAATATATTCTTCATTCTAGAAGGAGGAGAACTCTTGAAAGCAACTCTGTTTTGCTTTCCCGTCAGAAAATCAACACACTTCTTCAACTGGACCTGATCCAATCCAGACAATACATTCTTCTTGACTAAACATGTCATACTTTTCTCACTCATGTGACCTAGCTGCTTGTGCCATAACTCAACTGTATCATCATTCTCCACTGCGTTCACAGCATCTTGGGAGAGCTTCGCTTGCATCATGTACAATTTTGAGTACTTTTTCCCTCTAGCCACCACCAATGATCCTTTGGTAAGCTTCCACTAGCAGTTGTAGAAGGTGTTGCGGTAACCTTCATCATCCAGCCTCCCACCTGAAATCAAGTTTAGGCGCATATCTGGAATATGGCTGATGTCCTTCAGGACTAACCGCGTACCATTTTCCATCTCCAAATAAACATCTCCTTTTCCTACAACTTTTAAAGAATCTTCATTTCCCATTCTGACAACACCAAAATTCCCTGGTGTGTAAGAAGAGAAGAATTCTCTTCGAGATGTCACATGAATGGTAGCTCCACTGTCAACTACCCAACTGGTCTCTTGGGTTGTAAGGTTGACACTATCTTCTTCATATATGATGTGAAACTCCTTGACAGCATTGGTCTATTCATCATCACTGCTGTCATATTGAGTCTTCTCCTTGCCTTTATTTTTCTTCTGGTCTTTCTTGAACTTCTGGCGGAACCTTTTTATGTGACCCTTCTGTTTGCAGTGATGGCACTCAACATTTGCATATTTATTTGACTTTCCTCTACTTTTATCTTTGGACTTTAAACTTCTGGTCTGACTCCTCCCCCTGGATTCTGCAACAAGAACATCCTGCTGCGATGAAGTGGATCCTTGTGCTGCTCTTCTCATTTCTTCATTCAAGACTCCACTTTTTACAATTGGCATGCTTACTACACCATTTAATGCAAAATTGGTGATTGAATTTTTCAAAGTCTCCCAAGACTTTAGTAGGGATGCCAGCACCAGAAGACCGAGTACTTCATTATCAAAATTAATGCCCATCCTTGACAGCTGCTCCACTATACCCTGCATATCATTTAAATAATCTGCCATTGACATACCCTCCCGGTACTTCATATGGAGTAGCTTTGTCAAATAAAACAATTTGGTGTTGCCAGTCTTAAAAGCGTACAGCTCTTTTAACTTGTTCCATAGTGTCCGTGCATGAGTCTCATTACAAATGTGATTGTACACATTATCTTCGACAAACTGTCGGATAAAGCCACATACTTGCTCATGCTCAAATTCTCATTCCTCGTCTGTCTTACCCTCTGGTTTAGTTGTACTAAACACTGGTAGATGCATTTTCATCACAATCAGGAGATCCTTCATCTTACTTCTCCATATGTGGTAATTCATGCCATTTAAATTAATCATTTTTCCCGTCTTCACCTCCATGGTCCCGATTAAGCTTTAATAAGGTAAATAATAATAATTATTTTCTGATGTGGAGGGTCCACTTTAGTAGCAACCATAGAGCATACGATAAGTAGATATTAATACCCCTAATAAAGCTCTGATATCAGTTGTTGGGAAAAATAGCACCGACTAATATTTCCACTGGCGCAGCAGAAGGGCAGACCGATAGGACAGGTGGATGCAAATAAATTAAATACTAGCAAAATAAATAAAATAAATAATTTAAAATGACATCAGAAAATTTAACGTGCTTCACCCTTAATTTTGGGCTACATCCACGGGTCAAACTCTGAAATTTCTTCCACTAATAAAATAATTAACAGGCTTACAAGAGGGATTTCTCTAGAATAATACTAGAGGTAAAACCCCAAGATTACACCAAAATAATGAAACCCAAGTGTTTCCAAACACTCCAGTTTACCTCACTATTTTGTCACTCCCCAATTATTTTTCCCTCCCCAAAAATTACACCAAAGCAGAATTTGCTTTAGCTTTCAACACACTGCACTTAAACTCTCAAGCTCTCGGTTTTGTGCTTGTGTTATTGTGATTTTCAATTGAACAAAAGACAACCTATTTATAGGCATTACCAATTGCCAATTTTCCATCAGGAATTCGGTGCACACAATTCGGTGCCCACAATTGCTGACTTTTCCAAATTTTTTTTATTTCTTTTTTTTAAATTAAATATGTGTGGGTCCCACTATTGAGAGGGACACAACCACTTATCAACAGATGTGCAGTTAGGCTAGTGGAGGTATTCATGAATTCTTAGACTCTCAATTTGGTAAGTAGCAACTGCTAGCATATATAGTTTATAAAACTAGATTTTACAAATTGAATTTAATCAAATTCATGGTGAACTGCAGTTTGTAGGATGAACCTGTTAGAATAACTTATAGTTGACCTCTGGCAATGTCACTATGTGTGATCCGAGGAGTGGATTCTATGAGTTTGGCAATTTCAGTGATGCATTATCTTTTCATGTTGCATCATCAAGAAATTCTTCACCTTCTTTGGTCGGTCGGCACTTAGGAATATGAAGGGAGTTTCTGTTATGGATTCGTTTAAGAATCTAGTTATGGGGATGATTCCGCTATGAATTGAAAGATAAATTAGGGCTTATTAGAGAGAACCCTAGAATCTCTTGAGTCTCAAACCTTT
>CANYLF011227798.1:0-13674 GCA_948193215.1 Bocquillonia castaneifolia
AACAATAAATTTTAATTTCTTTTGTTTATTATAACAAATTAGATATAATTTCATCTACTAATATATATTTGATCTCTCTTTTTTATAATTTTATTTTCCCATCTATTATCTTATCATTACCGTACTATATAACATATGATGTAAAATTTTACTATTAAAAAAAATGTAAAGTTATCGAAGAATAAATATGATAGGAGAACCTGATTATCATTAATAATATAAATAATGCATATATTAATGATTTAGATTATAAGTGTTTTATTTAAAGATATCTTATGTATATTTATAAATAAAATTATCTTTGTTCTTTTATAAAAATACAAAACTAAAAATTTTGAAATATTTTAATTAAGTGGCAATAATTTACCAATCTTAAAACAAAGGAACTAATTTTAAACATAATCTAAAAGGCATGATTTTTAAAAATAACAGTCTAGGATTCTAATTAAACGACATAAAACATAAAAAGCGCAAATATGCTTTTTTTCCCCCTCAAATAAAACACATTATTATGTTTTTTTCAATCATTTTCACGCATACCGTCCAATGCAAGTTTATTAATTAGTCTTGAGATTTTATATTTTTGTCACCAGAATTATAGAATAAGCATGCAGCAAGTGTTGTTCTCAGAATGAGAGGCAACAAAAGGCTGAGTAATTTTACAGATGTTGGCAATAACAAACATGGAGAATTGTTGTTTAAATTGGATTTTTCGTGGAAAACATTCTTATACGAGGATTTCTCAGATCAATACAGAAACAAAGAATTTGTGAAGGGTCTATAATGGACCCAATCTAGGTTAGAATATATCAAACAAAATAATAATTTTAAGGTAGATAATGATGAAAATAATGATTTTAAGGTGGATAATAATGTATAAATTTCTAAAGAAACAATAAATAATTAGACAAAAATTTATAATATTATTAAAATAATTTAAGGTGTGCAATTACCAATCATATTAACTATGTTGGTCGGCTCTTGATTTTAGTAATTTCTTTCGAAAAGTTCTTCTCTTTGTTTTAGATTTTTTTTTGGCTCAAACAAATACATTTTATAGGAAAAAAATTAATGTAATATTAATGTAGAATAGTTATTGTTTTTTTTCAAAAAATAAATTGAAAATTTTCATAATCACCTCTTATTTGGGGTAAGTAAAAACCGATCAAACTGAAAAAAAACTAAACTGAATCCAATCGAATTAACTGTGCCAAATGGTTTTTATGAAAACAGTTTGGTTTGGATTTGAAAAAAAATGTAAACTTTAGATTTCGATTTATGATTTGGTTTTATAGATCTTCTAACCGAATCAAACTGAAATTTAAACTTTATTTTTTACATTTATATATTTTTAATTTATTATATGCATACATATACATATGTATTATATGTGTGTTTGTGTGTGAAAATATAATAAATCTATATAAAAATATAAAAAATTTATAAAATGTAACATACATACATACATACATACATACACACACACACACACACACACACACACACACACATATATATATATATATATATATAGACACGCACAAACAGACATAATAAGTATTTATAAAAATTTAAAACTTAAAATAAACATAAATAAATAAATCAACCAAAACCGAATCAATCTAAACTAAAATTTTAATTAACTGAACCGTTAGTTTATTAGATTAAATGGAACGGTCTAGTTTTAAATAATTAAAACTTAAAATTTAATCGTTTTAAATTTTTTAAACCAAACCGCATCGTCCACTCCACCCCGTACCTTTAATCGCCAAATTAAAGGCTCGTGTGAATTGAGTTACTAATCATTTTTCATTTTTTTTTATGGTTTTACTTTTTACCGCAATTCAGAAAGAGGAAATCCATTCATCGCTTAATCAACAATATATGTTAAGAGTATCCCACATTGCTAACATATAATAATAATAAAGCATTAATAATAGTTAAGGTCTAACCACCCATTTGGTTAGTGTTAATCATTTTGGATATGGTTGGACTGAAGCCTATTGTGTTGCAATGTGAGCTTTTTGACACTCTTCCCCATTTGTCACACTCCGTCCAATTTCAATTCAATAAATTTCAATATGTTATCAAAGCAAGGTTGGTCGGTTTGTTAATATTTCAATATGTTATCATAGCAGGTTGGTCGGTTTGTTAATTTTCGGTATTCGTGTGGATGTCTAGTCCCAACTGCCCGGTCCGGTGATGCCGCTGCGTTTCAATTAATAATTCAAGTTTAAGGGGGAGTTTAATTGTAAATGTCAACTGGGCCACAATAAATGATAAAAGCCCAGTTGCACTTGAAAGGGGAGTGTTAAGTGTATCCCACATTGCTAACATACAATAATAATAAAGTATTAATAATAGATAAGGTCCAATAATCCACTTGGCTAGTGCTAGTCATTTTGGATATGGTTGGACTGAGTCCATTGTAACGTGGGCCTTTTGACACTCTTCCCCATTTGTCACACTCTGTCGAATGTCATTCAATAAATTTCAAAAATATATATAGTACATCCCTTCAAAACATTATATATATATATATATATATATATATATATATATAGCACAAAATTTATATTTTTCTCCTACTGTGCTCAATTGAATATCAATTTTTGTCCTCTTTAAAATATAATGTTCACTACCACCTTAATTAGCAAATTTAATGATGAAATTCATTGCTGACTGTTTAACTTCATAAAAAGGAAAAAAAAAAGATCAAATAAAGGGATTGCTTTTGTACACACATAATATCTCATATCTGAAAAGATTGAGACATGATATCTCTATTCTCTCTTTGCTTTTCTTTATCAAAGAGAAAAAGGAGAAGAAGGGTACAAAACAATATTATGGTAAGCTTCTCCACTTTGCCCGCTAACCAAGTTTTAATTTCAATTTTTGATGTGAGATTAAAAAGTTAACCTATAGTTAAAGGACTAATGTATTTGTGCATAGGGTCAAATTTAGAATAATTAGGTTGATTAGGAAATTGATTAAGCATATAATCTAAGAGATCAATTAATATTCTCTTGGTTTTTCTTTACGAATGGGAAAGAACAAAGAAGGAATGCATTTTTTTAAAAAATTTTATAACCAAATATAAGCAAGCCACTGAATTTGATTCTGTAATCCATGTAGATAAAGCTTGTTCTCCCACCTAAATTATAGTTTATATTATATCAAAACTCACTTATAATGTAACCTAATAAAAAAAAGAATCTAATGTGATTGTTTGATTATTTATCCAATAATTAAGTAGCGATGGACACCCTTAGGTTTGTATATATTTTCAAACGGGATAAATAACCTAATCAAAACAATGGTAGTAATAAAACCATACAAAGTGTAAATATGCAGTTTAGTTTGGTTTGAATTGGTTTTGAATGGATTGCACATTAATTTTAATTTATAAAAGAAAAATGCATAAAAACTTAAAAATAAATCAATTTATAAAAGAAAAAGGCATATCACACGTTTAAAATAAGTCATTACGAAAATCAATATATAGCATGCAACAGTAGTATGATAACCAAAATGCATTTAGAAGAGCAACAATTTACTTAACACGGTAGAATGTGAATTATATTGATTTTGCAACATCTCTCGTATATTCTAACAAATATAACAATAAATAAGCTATTCATAAAACGTTTGATTTTATTTTTCTCCTGGATGGTAGGAAATAACTGTTTCGAGAAAACTGTATTATTTAGTCACAACTTTCAGAGAATTGTCAATTTTAGTTACCATTTTAAATTTTATCAATTTAGCCAGTAACATTTCGTTCTGTGTCAATTTTAACCAACTTGAAAATGTCATGTGTCATATGTGCAAGTGGGACATGCTCCTACTTAACATATAGACTAAAATGATAAAATTTTAAAAATTGTGACTAAATTTTATACTATATTGAAAATTTTCACTTAAAAATATTAGACATTTCATTCGTTCTACATCACACATCACAATGCAAATGTATTTAGAATTAAATCCCAAAGTCCTCTTCCTTAAAAAAAAAAAATCCCAAAGTCCTCGGATGGAAATCGAACGATAGTTGACAAGAAAAGTGAACACCTTTTCTTACTAACCGGAAAACCATTATATAAAGTCTCTAAGAACATTTTTAAGCATTATTAATTAAGATGTAAATTACACTATTATCAAAAACCTACCTTTAACGTGATGACCAGATAAGATAGCGCAATATGCTCACCATAAATAGGGGTAATTTTCATTGACGTTCTCCGAACTTCCATTTTTCTTCCACTATCATCGCTGAATTTTTTTCGTAACATAAATAGTCCTTTAATTTTGAGTTTTTTACCGTAACAGTCACCAAACTTTGTGTTTTTTAACACAAAAGTCTCCGCCGTTACTTTTCATCCATGACTGTTAACTAAATTTTACCATCTTATATTTCAATGAATTGAACATATTTTATTACATCCTCTCACCAAAATTAGAACCATTGGGACATTTTCTTTATTTTCTATGAATTTCTCAATTTTATTCAATTAAAAAATATAAAAAGATTTAATGGTCAAATTTTTTTAAAAAAATTTATAAATTAGATCGCATTTTTCTTGATTTGCATGCAAAATTTAAGATTAACATTAATTAAAGTGAATTTTTTAGAGGGAAAATACTAACAGTGGAGACTATTGCAGCATAAAACTAAAAGTTGGGAGACTGTCATGTTACAAAAAAAAGGTTTGAGAATGATGGTGGAAAAGAGGTGAAAGTTTAGGGATAGTCAGTGAAATTCACCCCATAAATAGCATAAAAGTATGGGTAGATACATAAGCCATGCCCACTTCCTTACATTGTCTGTATTATGCAATTATTTCATCTATGATTTGTAGTTACTATCGATAGTATAGTTTATGGGGTAACTTATACCATATAACCTTTATACGATAATATTATCGGGCTCTATAAATTTGAACCTTAATGATAAAAAAAATCCAAATCTTTTTATTTATTTACAATTATAACTAAATCTTTTAATTTTAATTAAAATATCTTACTTCTCGTTGCAATTCTACCTATTTGTACAGATCAATTCAAAATTATATGTAATTAATAAATTAATTGTTTTAAGTGATTCATGATAGTATTTAATTGTAATTTATTTTATCTAATAAGACTCTACTTATTGTAATTAGATTATAATTACATACTATTTTTTATACCAATTAAGTAGTTTGGATAGAATTGCGACAAGATGTAAATGTTGGAATTTTTCAAGTTAAATTAAAAGATTTGGTTATAATTGCAAGTAAATAAAAAGGTTTAGATTTTTTCGACCATTAAACCTAAATTTTATATATATACCATTCAACTGATAAGGATACGTTTCAAAAGTCCTTGTTTACCTTGTATTGCTATTACTTGTGCTAGTTGTATTATTAGTCCTACTTACATTATACTATGTTGGCTACTTATTGTACTATATATACACGGCTTACAAATGAATAATATGATGAGCTTTTATTGTGCCAGTAACATTCTCATGGTATCAAAGCCATACGTAGTCTCATAAGCTTTATTTTTTTAGCCGCAAGTTTTCTTCTTTTTTTTTTCCATTATGCCGAGTACATCTTCTTCCTCTGCCTCTAGTGTTTCTTCTACCTTAGTTGGTCCAACAGCAATGTCTATTCCATCCTTCTCTAGTGTGGCACACACTCTTCCATTAAATTTAACTTTTACAAACTATTTACTTTGGCAAGCTTAGCTTTTACCTCTCCGTCATTGTTATGACCTCGTGAAATTTGTAGATGGCAGCAATCCGACACCTCCAAAAGAGGTCAATGGTGAACCAAATCCCAACTATCTTGCCTGGTTTCGGCAAGACCAGCTAGTGCTCAACTGGATAGTTAATTCCATGTCCGAAGGGTTTATCCCACAGGTTATTGGTTCCCCTTCATCGCTTGATGCATGGAATAAATTACATGCTACCTATGCATCTAAATCTAAGGCGTAAGTTCGAACCCTTAAATCAAAGTTTTTTAAGTTGCAAAAAGATGAGTCCGAATCCATCTCCACATACACGCAAAGGGAAAAAGTGATGTATGAGCATCATTCTTGAGGAGGATTTAGTTAATGTTGCAGTCAAAGGACTTGGCATAGCTTATCAACTTTTTATTAGGTCTCTTGAAAATCGACTGGATATAGTTTTATTTGATGATTTATGTGGCCTTCTTCTTAGCAAAGAAGCTAATTTAACTGAGAAACAGCCGTCCAAAGAGGTCGTAACACCGATAGCTCAAGTTGCTCAAGCAACTAATTACCGGCCACAAGGAGGGCGAGGCCTCGGTGGTCGAGGCAAGGGTCGAGGAAGACGCAACAATTACTCCAACTAGTATTCCAATCAGCCATCTAATACATCTTTTGTTGCACCTTTCGAATCTTCCTATGGCATGCAGAATATGGGTAATTTACAGTGTCATAACTGTAAAGGTTTTGATCATATAATAAGCATGTGTTCCACTCCAAGGCAACCCCAATACAACAATCAGTAGTTTGGTAATTCCATAATCTGTCCAACAAATAATTATGCAGCCTTTCATCAACCCCCACATCTACCTTGGATTCTAGGCTCTGGGGCTTCACATCACCTTACATCAAACTTGGAGAACCTTCACTATCACAACGATTATGTTGGTTGCGACGATGTTAAAATCCGAAATTGTAGATTTCTTTCAATTCAACATACATGTCATTCGAATTGTCATTCTAGGTCCAATTCATATCGATTTAATGATATTTTACATGTTCCTAATTTCTGTTCCAATTTAATTTCAATTTTTTCTTTCACTAATGATAATAACGACTCTGTTGAATTTTTTCCATCACATTTTATTATAAAAGGATATCCAAACGAAGGACCCTCTACATATAGGCCAGAGTAATAAAGGTCTCTATTCCTTGGAGATGCATTCGACCAAACGTCCATCTTCACCGAAGCAAGCTTTCATTAGTTCTTTGTCTGATTGGCATTCATGCTGGGGTCATGCGAATGTTAAAGTCGTTAAAAGTGCTCTCCTGCAAGCATAAATTCCTTTTGTTAGTTCGAATGTTTTGTCTTGTCATGCTTGTGATATTAGCAAGAGTCATAAGCTACCTTTTCAATTATCGCATTTTAAAGCTTTTAGTCCTTTAGAATTAGTGTGTTCTAATGTATGGGGACCATCTCCGGTACCTTCTCTTGATGGATATCGATACTATGTTTTATTTTATGATCATTTTTCAAAGTATTGTTGGATTTCTTTTCTTAAATTCAAGTCTGAAGTGTTAAGTACTTTTATTAAATTTAGACATTTGGTTGAAAATTTTTTTGGCACGTCCATTAAGCAGTTCCAAGCCTATTGGGGTGGGGGGAGGGGGGGGGGGAGTACCAAGCTCTTCAAATTTATTTGCTCACTAATAGAATTACTCAACAAAGTTCTTGCCCAAAAACTCCCGAACAAAATGGTTGTGCTGAACGTAAACATGGACATATTGTCAAAAGAGGACTATCTCTTTTACACCATTCCCACGTCTTGTTAAAATATTGGTCCTATGGTCTTTCTACTATCGTATATACCAAAAATCGACTGCCCACACCCCTTCTCTCTCAATCCACGCCATACACTACTCTTTTCCACCAATCGGTTGACCATCAGTTTTTACATGCATTTAGTTGTCTTTGTTATCCCTGGCTTAAGCCATATAGCAAAATAAAATTGGATGTACAGTTTGCATTATGCATATTCTTAGGATATAGTAAGATTCATAAAGGGTATTTTTATTTGGGTCAGCATACTAGTAAAATATTTATCTCACGTTATGTAAAATTTTTTAATCATTAATTTCCTTTTAAGAAGGACTCTTCAAGTCCAGCGAATCATGATAACTCCAAGTCTAGCAATCCTAATCCTTCTCCAACTATTTTGTTACCAGCTAATATGTCTATTCAATGTGAGATATCTTCTAACCCTATCCTACCGACCTCATCTAATACTTCCTTGTTATCCGAAACACCTTCACCTTTGTCTTTATCTGCGGCATCCCATATTAATCCAACTTCTTCCATGACTAAAACACCAAAACGTATATCCTTATCTTCCAATCCTCTTACAATTCCTATTAATACCTCACCAGGACTCTCACTTGTGGTTGACCTTACAAAATTTGATTCTAATCCCCAACCGAATACTACAAATATTCACCCCATGCAAACATGTTCTAAAACTAATAATCTACAACCGAGAGCTTTAATTGCTGATGTTGACTCTTCCATTGAACCCGTTAGTTTTAAACAAGCTAATAAAGACCCCAGATGGCAACTATCTATGCAATAAGAGATTGAAGCATTTGTCAAGAATCATACTTTGTAGCTCATTCCTCCTTCTTCCTCTTAAATTTGATTGGGTGCAAATGCATATATCAAATCAAACACAAGGCTGATGGCTCAATTGATCAATATAAGGCTTAATTGGTTGTAAAAAGTTTTCACTAAAGGCCTGGTATTGACTTCAAAGACACATTTTGTCCGGTAGTTGACTAGGCCCGCAAGTGCATGGGTGTCACCAAGTAGAAAGAGCTAAGTTCGAGTATCGTTTTCCCAAAGGAGTTGGCAGTTCAAGTATTGATCACATAATTCACTAAGATTATTCAAGCAATCGATAATGGTTTCAAGGAATAAATTAAAAAGAATTAAGATATCTAATTAATACTCAAGCAAAACACAATTAAATTAAACCAGTTAAACACTAGACTAATCAAACAAGGAAGTAAAGACTTAAAAGCAAGCAAGTAAATTAAACAAACAACTCAACAATTTATAACTTAATCAATGACTAAAAGCACCTTAGAATATGGATCCATTCAACCATATAACAACACAATGAATATGAATGCCAATGATAACCAATGTCAATCTCAAACAATAGGGTGAAGAATGTATAAGTAGCTTCACATATCTCTAGGATAAAGCCATGAGTCACAAAGCATCAAGGTTGATTCTCATCATACACCCAACACTAAACAACTTTAATCAAGTATCAATCAACTTTAATCTCCTACAAGTGGCCTTAATGGCTCTCACAATAAAGACCAACAAGCATTCCCATGTGTATTTCCATGAATAACAATGCTTCTTAACATTATTAATCACTAAACTAGCATTCATGAGCTGGACATACATCACAAACACTCAAACAATCCACACATTTGAAACCCTTGGAGAGAGAAAGACACAAATCATCATACAACATCCATAATCAAAGTATAGTTAACAAAATTGAGCTTTACCCATTCTAGGGTAGATGAAACTACTCAAAATCCATCAATATCATGACATAAACAAAAATAAAGAAAGTTTAAAGTAGGATATTACCCATAGTGGTTAAAGTAGATAGCATAAAAAAATGAAATCCTTGCAAAAGTTAGTAAGAACTATGATTAATTAATGATAAGGATGAGTATTCCAAGTTTAATCTAACTTAAAATTACTTAATACCAATCTAATTACAAGTTTCTCTCACTAAAAATACTATTTCTCTTACCTATTAATCGCTAGAAGTGGTCTAAAGTGGGCTAGGGTTCAAAAAGGGGGAGTTTGGAGGCTTATAAAGGAGTTCCAGGTGAAATACGGCCGTGTGTGGCATGGCACACGACCCGTGGCATCGACCTGAGAGTGCTCCTTCATTTATGGCTGAAATGGGTCACAAAGGTGAGGCACGACCATGTATGGCATGGCACACGACCTGTGGCACACTTCTGAGGCTCTTCTTCCACAGTCTTCAGCTTGAAGGGTCAACTTACAAAGGGAATAACTTTGTTGTCCGGACTCCGAATCAAGAAATTCTTGAGCCTAAAGTGAAGTTCAGGAAGTGTACTTAAACTTTCATGTTTTATAGAATTTCTGAATCTATCATTTTCCTCCCCAAATTACCCTTGACATTTTACTGCTCCATTGAAAACAGCTTTCGGGAGTTCCTCTTTAAGCTTTAATCCTCAAGCCTCCTCCAAAGCCTTTGTAACCTACCCAAAACTCCTCCAAAACTTACACCTAGATGAGATCACATCAAAATAAGCATAACTGACACATAAAATAAAGAAGTAAGCTCTCAAATACACATATGCTTATCAAGCGTAATAAAGGTATAATTATGCATGATTTGCATTCTAATTGGGGTTAAAAGCTCCTAAATGATGCATGTTAAGGCTATAATCCCTATGTGTGTTGCACACACATCAGTAGTAAAGACTTCAACTATTCGGTTACCACTTCACTTGTCGTGTCAAATAACTGGCTTGTACAGCAGTTAGATGTATTTCATGCTTTCTTACATTGTAAGCTTAAGAAGAAGTGTTTATGACTCAATCTCCAAGGTTCAAAAAGTTTACATTTTTGAATTATTTTTGCAAATTGTAAAAATCCATTTGTGGCTCGAAGCAAGTTCTGCGACAATGTTATAAATGTTTGGTGCAAGCACTTGTTGGTTTTGGTTCACTGGAAGCAAAACAGATAGCTCACTTTTCATCTATAATAAATGAGGTTTTTTCCCATATTGTCTTGTTTATGTAGATGATATTTTGCTTCTTGGAAACAATTCTTCTTCAGTCTCCTCTGTTATGCATCATCTTCAGCGATCGTTTGCCTTGAAAGAACTTGGCTGGCTAAATTATTTTTTATTAGTGGTACAGGTTACTTCGACCTCTAGGGGTTTATTCATTTCTCAAGAAAAATACATATGGGAACTTCTGTATCGTGCCAAGATGGAAGGGGCCAGCTCTATTTCAACCATTCTTTACCAAAAGGAGAAGCTTGCAAGCACGGGTACTTTGTTTTCAGACTAACGTTGTAAAGACAAGTAGTTGATGGTTTATAGTATTTGAATCTCACACGACCAGATGTTATTTTTGTTGTAAACAAGGTGTCACAATACATGCATGCCCCAACCGATCAACATTAGACGGTTGTTAAAAGAATTTTAAGGTACCTTAAGGGTACTATTGTCAAAGGTTTTTTGCTCATTAAGTCTAGCACTAATCAAATTTTCACAATCTGTGACTTGAATGGAGGTGGTGATGTAAAAGATCAACGATCCACTATAGGTTTTGCTATTTATTTCGGTTCAAATTTAATTACATGGGGTTCCAAGAAACACGCATGGTTTCCAAATCTTCCATTGAGGTGGAGTACCGTGCGATTGTTCATATCATTCAAAAGCTTCAATGGTTGTGTTCCGTACAACATGATATCTAGGTTTCCTACTTAGTTCCCAAGCTATGGTGTGACAATCTAAGTGACACGTATATAACTACAACCCCTATTTTTCAAACTCGTTCAAAGCATCTCGAGTTTAATTTTCATTTTGTCAGAGAACGTGTTGCTTCAAAAGACTTGCTTGTGGAATATATTTCGACTGTTGATCAAATTGCAGACGGCTTGACTAAGCCCTTACATAAGTATCGATTTCAGTGGTTTAAGGACAAGTTACATGTCACCTCTAGTGCCTATAACTTGAGGGATGATGATAAGGATATGTTTCAAAAGTCCTAGTTTATCTTGTATTGTTGTTACTTGTATTAGCTATATTATTAGTCCTACTTACATTATACTACGTTAGCTACTTATTGTACTCTATATATATAATTTTTTTTTGATAAGTGGGAAGGAAATATTATTAAAAGGACCATAAGCAATGGCCACAAGCAATCACTGAAACAAAAATGTTTTAGGACAATGAATAACATCATCAGCAATACAAGAAAAAGAAAATATAAGTTTAACTGAAATGAAAGGACAATATATAGCTTTGTACAAAAAATCTGAGCAAACATCCAATCCTTCAAAAATGCATTTGTTTCTCTGTCTCCAAATTTCCCAGGCTAAGAGCATCCAGAATGTCTTCCAGAAAGCTTTCATGCTTTCACCCGAAACTAAAGAATTCCAAATGCGATAAAATTCAATTGGAGACTCAAGTAACACCAAATAAAAACCTGACCAAGAGAGAGCTGATGTCCATATTTCCCTTGTAGACTTACAGTGCATAAGGGTATGCGATTGTGTTTCAATTTGTTGATAAAAGTGGCATGTTATTTGGTCTAATGAAATTACATGTCTCTTAAGTAAGAAATGTCTAGTAGGCAGCCCTTCCATCATACTATTCCATGCAAAAAAACTTTACTTTAGGAATCGAGCAAGACTTCCATATATCAAGACATAAATCTGATTGAGCATTAAAACGGTTACCATAGAAAGCTATTGTCCATGTTCAGGTAGAACATATGGAACTTCTGTCAAGCTTCCAGGCTAAAGAATCACAATTTCCTTATTGCAAAGACACTTCTGAAAGTTGTTGCCGAAGCTATTGTAGATAGAAGAGATGATTTGCACGAAGGCTTTTACTCCATGCAGGCCATACAGTGAAGGAAACCACCTGGTGGAGACCCTCTTCAACAGAGCTGTTCTTGTTCAACGCTAGCTCAAAGAGGCTTAGGTAAGCAACTGAGAAAGGGGAAGAACCCAGCCATGCGTCAACCAGAATGATGTGGACTTTCCATCTCCAACATGGAACTGAATATTATTAATGAAGGTGCACCAATATTCTTCCTCCAAAATGCAAAGCTATTTTAGTCCTCTCCAAATAGGAGAAAGAGAACTATTATTAGAATTTCTAAGATCATTCAATGAAGAAATCCCAGAGCAGCAACGAACAATGGAGGACCAAAGAGAAGAAGGATCATCGTGTCTAAGCTTTCACAACCACTTCAATAAGAGACTAACATGTCTCACTTTCAAAGAAAAAATACCCAGGCCTCCATTTGAGATTGGCAAGCATACCTTCTCCCATGAAACCCGACTTAGACCTCACTTAGAAATGTCCCCCTTCTAAAGAAACCTCCTCATATATTTTTCCAACACATTAGACACTGTAGTAGGCATAGGGTAAAGAGATATCCAATATATAGGAATGCTTGTAAGGGCAGATTTTATTAGGATGAGTCTACCCGCATAAAAGAGTGAACTACCCTTCCATTGAGCCAATTTTCTAGAAAAATTAAGTATTAAGGGATCCCAATCTTTCACTCTTAAAGGTCTAGAGAAAAGAGGCAGCCCAAGAAACTTAAAGAGCAAGGATTCACTCTTATAATTAATAATAGAAGCACAAAGATTGTATAATCGCTAAAGACACCAATGCCAATAAGAGAAATCTTAGAAAAATTTATAGATAAACCAGAAATCAATTGAAAGCACCTCAAGAGTCTAACAAAATTAGAAAGTACCTTTGAATCGGCTAGCATAAGGCATAGCGTGTCGTCTGCAAATTGTAAGAGAGAAATGGCAATTCCATTCGGCCACAAGGTGACACCCTCAATCAAACGAAGAGATGCAACCTTGTCAAACATTCTCTTTAACCCTTCAACTGTGATGACAAACAAAAAGGGGGATAGGGGATCCCCTTGCTTGACTCTCTTATGGATAGAGATAGGAGTAAATGGAGTGCCATTGATTAAAAAGGAAGTTGAAGAATCACACAAGCAATTATGTATCCATGAAATCCATGTAGGGGAGAAATGCATATGCTTCATGATAGAAAGAAAGTATTGCCAAGATACATTATCAAATGCTTTTCTAAAGTCAAGCTTCAATAGAAAGGTTGGCTTCTTCAAAGAAAGGACCTT
>CANYLF011228557.1:0-12615 GCA_948193215.1 Bocquillonia castaneifolia
TCTATTTTATTTCTTAATCCCTTTTTTCTTCTTGTTGCCATCACTTTAAACTTTTCTTACTCACTTTGTGCAGACGAAATTCTATTGACTAATACCTTCTCTGTATCAACTTGTCCATGCTTTTTATTTTTTTTAATCCCATTTTTTTATTCCCTACCTACAATTCATTTCTAATGACAATTTTATCCTTAAAAAATAGATAAAACAAATAGTAAACAACATATACAAAGACTTTCCACGGACAATGTTTTCATGGCAAATTTTTTAATAGTTTTTGTAGTATAATGAAGGTACATCTTATTGAATACTACATAATTAACATGATAAAAATGTAATACATTTATCTAATAAAAAGTAAATCTTAAACTATAAAATTATTTTCCTAAAAAATATAAATATATTGATATAAAAAATAAAATATTCAATGACTAATTAATGTCATTAGATCTGTTCCAAAAATAAAAGCCATATTCAAAAAAAATTATTCCCTTTGTTTCTAAGAACTTAACTATAGATTGCACGTGCATCTCAAACACTACATTATTGAACCCAACTTCTGCAATCCACCATAAGTTCCTCTAAGAGCAATACATTTATGCCGTTAACAGTCGACAAGTGAAAAATAAAATCACTTGTGCATTTCAAATTATAGCCCACGAGTTGAAAATGGCACGAAACTACAACCACCTGCATGCAAACATGTGTATATATATATTAAAAATTTAAAACTAATACAAGTTGAGTGAAAAATAAAAATATCAATCGGATCGATCCCATATATATTACCTCTAAGTTTGTTATTCAATAGAACTTCAATGTTCATAACGTAAAAAAAATATGTCTGCATAAAGTGAGTAAGAAAAGTTTAAAGTGACGGTAACAAGAAGAAAAAAGGGATTAAGAAATAAAATAGGTTAAGATAAAAATAAATAAATTATCCAAGGATTACATAAAAATAACACTAATGCCATTTGATTTGTTTTATTAATTATAATTAATATTAGTTATTAAGCATGCCACATGCCATACTATAAAGAGAGAAGGTAAAGAGAATGTATTACAGAAGGTCTTAGCATTCCTCTAGTACACATTTTAGACAAACGACATCTACCTCATACAACTGTTGTGGGGCTTAGAACGACATGATGTTGCGTTTTCTTAAGACCAATATTAAACACCTTGTCGGGCAAGTAGCCTAAAGTCATAAAGATGCCGCAATGGTTGTAAATTACAAGTACTCAATAAGCCCATTAACTATTTTTTTTCCCCTTTTTTGGGATAAATATATTTTAGTCGCGAGGTTTTTACAGTTTAATGATTTGTTTTCTTAGTTTTTTTTCACTCAATTAAAAACCCTTTTAGATTTGCTTTCGTCCAACTATTTACCCCTCCATTTTTTGTTGTTGTCAGCTAACGGGTCAAAGAGTCTAATTATACGAAAAAAACTTCAATTTAATCCATGAACTTCATTTTTAGCTAATAAATTTTATAAAACAATTTTTAATTCAAAAAAATCAAAAAAATTTATATAAAATTATTTTTTAAACTCAATAAAATTTAAATAAATTTATTAAAACTTACAAAAAATCTGATAAAACTTATAATGAAATACTAAAATTATTGAAATTACTTATAAAATTATAAAAATACATATAAATTTACTAAAATTATTATATAATTACTATAATAAATTATCAAAATTTTAATTAATAATACAAAATTATATATAACATAGTGGACATTATTGTTAATAAACTTCTAAAACAATACTATAATTTAACAAAAAAACATCAATAAAATGTTAATTATCTAAAATTTTTTTAAAAAATTATAATATGTAATATGTATGTTTCTCATATTAAATTGAATAAAAAAAATTAAATATTTAAAGTATTAGTACCATATTAACTTTAATTAATAAAAGTTCTCATAAACTTACTAAAAACGTTTTTTAAACTTTTTTTTTTGACAAATTATACACAATTAGTCTAGAATACAGTTATAAAAGATGACTTTTCTTTATTTTTTAAAGAAGAAAAAAAAATTTAGATGAAAAATAATTATCATACAATAAATCAATATTTTATTAAATTTAATATGAGAAAAATATTAACTACATTTTATAAATTTTTTATATTTTTAGAAAATTTTTAATATTGTATTTATATTTTTTTAATTTATAATAGTTTTTGAGAAATTTATTAATAATAATTTACATTATTTTAGATATAAGTTTTTAATATTAAATAAATTTTAATAATTTATTATAATAATTTTAGTAATTTTATATGTATTTTTATAATTTTAGAATTGTTTTAATGATTTTAGTATTTTATTATAAGTTTAATAAGATATTTTATAATTTTTTTAAAAAATTATTGAGTTTAAAAAATAATTTTATATAAAAGTTATTGACTTTTTTTAAATTAAAGGTGGTTTTATAAGAATTTATTAGCTAAAATGAAGTTTATGAACTAAATTGAACTTTTTCATGCAATTGAACCCATGACCTGTTAACTAACAGTAAAAAAAATAGAAGGGTAAATAGTTGGATGGAAGCAAACCTAAAGGGATTTTTAACTGAGTGAAAAAAAACTCATAAAATAAATCATTTAACCGTACAAGCCTGGGGTAAAATATATATATATATATATATTTTTAAAAAAAAATTACTAGTACTTCTAAAACTCTAAACACCAATTCAATTTGAGCTGCTCTCTCGTCTTTCTAAAACTCCACCGTCACTGTGCTCTCAAAACACTACTTTCGAATCTGTCAAAATCAACCCGATTGGCTTCCTTTAAAAAAATAAAAATAAAAAAAGAAATCTTTTTAATCTAAATTATAGGTGAGTTGGCTTTATACTTTTCTCTTTTACATTTATTTTTTCTTTGATTGTTTCATGCTAGTTGCATGCCAAGTGTTTGATGATTTGTCTGTATTAGCTATTTTTGCTGGGTAGCTAGATTTTCATTGTGTAAAACCTTGAGTTCTCAGCTTGCTGGTTGGTTTTATCGTTTTAAACGTGAGTGTCCTGCACTGCACTAGTTTGTGTTCTGGTATAACCAGCTTCTTTGTTGATTTATTTTTTTAACCAAGAAAAAAAAAATAAGTAACTTGATTAAAAGATTTCTTTTACATTTATTTTGCTTATTGTACTTGTTTCATCAAAATTCCACTTGGGAGGTCGGAAATCATCCGTAGCAATTAATCTCAGAACTTAACCTTCTCCCATTTCCCACTGCTACCTTTTGTTTTTGTTTATCCAATCTCAGTCTCAGATAATTGCTTCTTCAAGACCCTACATCTAATTCTTATGATCTCCTTTATTTTTAGTTTCCTAATTCTTCATTTTCTCCTAAATCTTTGTCGGCTTCTTCTTCTATTTGCAGCATCTGTTACCTCGCTACTTGTGCTTGAGTTGGAATCTCAAGAACTTACTTGAGAACTTGCTGCTATTTCTGTCTCTTCTATTTTCGATTGCATCTTCGAGGTGAGATGTCTTTTAACACCATTTGAGCCATTTACAAATTTTGGACACTGGTACATTTTAAAATCTGGAACAGTGATGAATCCTGTATATCTGACCGTACTAATCAACTGCCAAAATAGATTAGTTGATAAGACAAACTGAGAAGAGTTAACCAAGTCCATGACCATCGAAATAATCTTTGAGGTGTTTTAAGCTTTTCTATCATTGTATGTCTTTTAAGCTTTTCAATCATTGTATGTCTTTTAGATATCATCATGTGATACATTAGGAATAGATTGATTCTAAGATAACATTAACCTATTTAAAATTTTTGCCTGTCAGTAAATTTCTAATTCGGGAAAATAATTCAGAAGTTTTTTTTCCCTAATGATAGGGTACGATATGACCAAACTAAGTAATTGAATTCTGATAAACGTAAGCTAGTAGACTCGGTTCCAAAGGTCTTGTGCGAGAGCTCTATAGAGTTTGCTGTGGAGATCTATGTTGGAATCTGTATTTTCCCTCTTCCATGTTATGAAAGAAAAATAATAATAATAAAAAAAAAAGGATACCAGTTTATTTCTAAGCTTGGTAAATGTCACTGAATTCCTTTGCATAATGACTTTCTATTTTGTTTTTGGATTGGGCTGCTGCCTGCTGTGAAGAATTACTCAGATTATGTTGGAACTTAAGTTACAGTGTATTAAGAAATATCAATTCAACTGTTGTTTTGTTCCCTGTACAAAAAACATCATTTAATAGCCTTTTTATCTTTAGCTTGATAGTTGATGCTATATGCTGACTGTTCAGATCATAAATGTTTAGTGAAAAAGCTCTGTTATTTAGGTGAAAGGACAGGCACAAAGGAAATCTGTTGTTGGATGAGGTTGTATTATAAATACTGATTTTGGTTTTATGCCCCCTGATTCACCAAGTGGTGTTACTTTTGGGAGTGCTGCACCTTTCAAATTAACCCGAGAACTGCTTGAGATATCATACTTATTAATTATTTTTCCTGTTCAGTTTACATATTCGGCAT
Source organism: Bocquillonia castaneifolia (assembly GCA_948193215.1). NCBI lineage: Eukaryota > Viridiplantae > Streptophyta > Magnoliopsida > Malpighiales > Euphorbiaceae > Bocquillonia > Bocquillonia castaneifolia. Next base: position 4,512 of record CANYLF011228557.1, read on the forward strand.
CTTATAGTGTACATCTTCAGCATCGTAGAGAGCTGCCCTTCTAAAATTGGATCATCTCCCCTGATCGACCATTGTTCAAAATTTTCAATCACTAGTAAGTCAAATTTATCCTTTTAAGTGTATTTTCGTTTCTACTTCTTTTGCTCACCAACTGTTTGATTTAATGCCTCAATGGTGTTTGTGATCGTTTATTCAAATCTTGTTAATGGCAGCAGTTTTTAAATGGCTTTAAGGAAGAAAGCATGGCAGAATATTACGGGAGATAACAGTAATCACGGTACCCATTTCAGATTTTATAGCTCCAAAATAGACTGGAAAAAGCTGAGGCCCATGATATTAAAGAGAATAGAAAATCGAGCTAAGGACTATCCTCTAAGGAATGTCGTTCCTGTTGCTCGTGAGGTCCTTCAAGCTAGAATACTTCTTATTCAAGGTGTATCGACTCTTATGCAAGTAGTTCCTGTGGTTGCTTGCAAGTAAGTTGCTCCTTTTTTTTTTGGTTGAGTGGGTATTAAGTGTACCAAGAATTGTTTTTAAGTGTGAATTAAATATTGTAAAATTTAGAACCAGAAAGGTTCCTTGTTAGTATAATAAAGTACCCAATTCTTGTTTACATTAAATATTTGATTCTGCAGGCTGTGTCCTGAAGTGCATATTGGTGAAAAAGGACATCTAATTCAGACTTGTTGGGGCTTTAGACGTGGCGCTAAGAATCGAGTTCATGAATGGATTAGTGGTAGTTTAAATGATATACTTGTACCTGTCGAGACATTTCGCCTTAATAATATGTTCCAAAAGGTTATTAAACATGATCAAAGATTTGATTTTGATCGTGTTCCTGCTGTTGTTGAGCTATGTAGGCAGGCGGGTGCTGATGTAAATGATGAGGATTTATACTATGGTGTCAAGGGTTCAGACAGTATCACAAGTGGTGTTGATAAAGCTGAGTCTTTATCATATAAGGATCTGAAATTTGTAGCTGATGGAACTTTGAAGGCATGGGAGTCAGTTAGGTTAGGTGTGCAAAGGTTATTAATGATTTATCCAGCAAAAGTATGCAAGTACTGTTCAGAAATCCATGTTGGTCCATCTGGACATAAGGCTCGCAATTGTGGGATATTCAAGTATGAGAGCTGGCGTGGATCACACTTCTGGAAGAGGGCAGAGGTTGATGATTTGGTGCCCCCAAAAATTGTGTGGCGGCGACGGCCTCAAGATCCACCTGTTCTTCTAAATGAAGGCCGGGAATTTTATGGACATGCTCCAGCAGTAGTGGATCTGTGCACAAAGGCTGGAGCTATTGCACCAGCAAAGTATTCCTGCATGATGAAAATTGATGGTTTATCTGCTCCAGTTTGATTTAGAATATGGCAGTTTGAATATTTAGTGGAATGGTAATCAAGTTATACTTCTCTGGGGATTGGAGCTTGTAGAGCTTTTCCTAATTTAAATCAGAAAATCAAAGGACTTACTGGTACGTCTCGAATGCTGATGCTTTGTTTCAATCCAAGCCTTTGTCTCTCTCTTTGCATTTCGTAATTTATATTGTTTAGCTGCCTAAATCCTTTGTTTCAAAATATGCACTTAAAATTTACTGTCTGTTGACTTGCCAAGTTATATTGATCATTTCCAGAGATAAAGCCTTTCTCTCAAATGCTAAAATTTGTCAAATTGCAGTAGTTTAACTTGCCTGATAATCTGAATATGTTATGCATTTATTCCTCTGTACAGTATTCCTGTGTTTTTCCTTTATCAGATTATTCAATTTAGCTGCGAAAGCAAGATCAACATTTATCTTGTATGTGCAATTGATCCTTTGCTCTGCTGCTATTTTAACTCGTTCATTACTTTTTAAGTGTTTAATACTGATCTTACGTCATGTTACACCTGACTCTATTAACTAGTCCATTTTTCTCTTCTCCTTTGATTTCAGTTGAAGATCGGTTCCAGGGATTAAAAGTGCTCTAGTGTTGCATTTGAGATGTCAGAGTGTGTCATCGTTACAGTTCTACTTGAAAATTTTGTTTGCGAAATTAACACATTATATAGTTGAAAGATGCAAGGCACTCTCTTGTATGCTATTCTTGGATAGCATGATCTGGTCTCGCAGGAATCTTTACATGTCAATGCACGAAACAAGTGCATATGGGAGAGAGAAAGCAAAGATTAATAGATTATTTAAAATAAATTAACAAAAGTATAAATGAGAAATGGAAGGAGAGTTTAATTGATTATGGAAATCAACCCTTTTTGGCGATTAGTGCTTTAATGCTTTTCCTGGATACCAGTTAGAAATTAGAGGAATATATATATAACTGTTATTCAGGAATATAATTGCTGGCTGTTTCATTGATTAGAGTCTGTTGCACATTGCTAGAAGCAGCTCTAGTTGACTGACTAAATCATCTTAAGCAGTCTCTCTTGCGATATGGAAATGGACTTTATGTATTGAAGAGCAATTCAATTATTACACACTATCATGGCATTATTAGATACAAAACTGTTGCAAGTTCTTTACATGCCAATAAATGAAATATGTTGCAGAAAAGTTTCATTGTTAACCCTTATCTTATAGCCTCCAGAGCTTCTTTTGACATCAAGGAATTCAACAGTATTTTATGAAATTTAATTACAGATTTATTTTTATCATGTTCATACATATAAAAAAGAAAGTCTAAAATTATATGTTTCTAATTTTATTAAAATGGTCATGTTTGATTTAAAACTTGTTTAAATTAATAAAGGACAGCTTTTCCTGCTCCATATATCTAAACTACACTGCATTTGAATTTCTAATTCATTGAAGTGATTGAATGAAACAACTATGCTCTTTTTTCCTTGTTTTATTTCTTTCTTTTTTGAGCATCTCTTATCTTATTTTGTTATTGCCTCTATATATCCATCATAAATAAATCTTTCATATGAGCAGTTTTTCTGTATTTTATTTTTTTTTTTTGAATCAATTGAGGACTATAAACCCATAGCTTCAACTTCTTGAATTGTTTCGCTTCAGTTATATGAGTTCATAATTCATTACGTATTGATTTTTTTTTTTTAAAAAAACTTTTTCATTAAAAATTTATTTCATTATATAAATTAATGACATTAATTTACTTGAAAAAAAAATTGTCACTTATCTAAGCAATAGCTCGAGCCGATCAAGTGTTCTTCTAGTTCGAGCTAAAGTCAAATCAACTAGCTCAAGTCTAAATGAATAAAAATAATATTTTTAAATTTTTTTTATTATCTAATTTTCTTAATTTTAAAAATTTTATAATATTATAGCAATAACTATATAAATTATTATTGATATGGATGTGAAACATATAATTTCAATAGTTAATGTATAAATAACGATAAAATAATTGATTTTTAATCATAAAGTATATTAGTATTAGTAATATCAATATTATCTCCGATATTATTATATACTTGAGGTCATGAATTTAAGTCACATGTAATTATTTTTAAAAAGGATAAACTCGATTAGGCTCTCGAGCCACCTCTAGTCGAGGAATTATAAATTGGGGTTCGGCTTAATAAACTATTTGAGTAGCTGGATCTCAATTTGAATAACTTGAGTCGATTTTGAATAACTTGAGTAAGTAATTTTCAAGCCGAATTTGAGCAATTCACGAGTCTCTTGGATTGGATGGTCTACACCCTGCAGATCAAATAATAAAAGTCAAGCATTACTATTATATCGGATCGGATTGAGAAGACTGGCTAATGCATGCATGAAATTATTTCTTTGTCACACACAACACATACAAGTTTTCATAGGGATATGATTTAAAAATTCATACTCAATATATTATTCATAAGATATGCATGTCATAACAAACTAAATTAGCGATGATAAAGCAGAAACAAACACCTAATTACAGGTTTCACATGCTCATTTTCTCACTTCTTAAGTATAGATATCTATTAACTAGTCCTTCCAATTTTTATGACAATCGCCATATACAAAATACAAAATGAAGGTGGTGGTAGAGATATTGACAGGAAATCTGTTCTACATTCAAGTAGAAAACGATGCAACGATTGCTGATCTCAAAAGAGAGATTGGGGCCCAGGAAAAGCTACCTCATGATCGTTTGATATTATTATTTCAAAGCCATCTGATTGATGAAAGTACTGGAGATGGGACATCCCTTGTTGATTGTGGAGTTCATGATGGATCTCATATCTATCTTTTTTTCAATCCTCTTGATGATGGCTCCTCTCTCTTCTCTTCTCCTGATTCTTTCTTGGGCTAGGCTGCCCCAATTTTTTTTTTTTTTTTTAACATTTTGATGAAAATTTTGGCATAACAAAAGAGGGAGAATTCGATTAGGGTTTAGGTGCGATTGTGACTTTGTGAGATTCATTTTACAAGTAGAAAAAGCATGTACGTCTAGATATTTGATCCAATATTATAGGGAAAAAGATGAAAAATTGAATGAGTATTAGAATGTTTTGATTTAAATTCTATGATTCTTCATGTTTTTTCTCTTTATCAAAATCTAACATTATTCGAGTTATTCTTGTCCATGTGTAAAGTCCAGCAACCGTTTCATTCCTTCACCCAGACGGAGGAAGAACTCTTCCAGTCGATGGATCGGCACTCGATCCATTATATAAACTCATATACTCAAGTTGGAGACTCACTCTACCAAATTATTAAAAAATTTGGTTTTTGGTCACTTAGTTTTCTTTAAAAAAAAAAAACCGAAAATCAAAACTAAAAGTTTTCGAAATAAAAATAGTATCGTACTCAATGATAAAATCTACCGAATTATTTCTTACAAAATTAGGTTACTTTTGGAGATGGCAAAAGTACACCCTATATATGTACCCTACCCAAATTATTGGGTTTCACCTAAACCCATACCCATTACCCATATACATGTATATATGCATATATATTACTCTCTTTTTTATAGACTCTACCATATGCGTCGAATGATTTGAGTTAGCATAATTATACTTCAGTTATCAAAATATTAAAATTACTAGTTGTTTTAAGTGAGAAGATTAATATTAGTGTTTGTGTAATTGAATTTAGTTAAGTTTAATAACTTGAATAAATTTATAAGTTTTATTTTATTGTTTCTAAATAGATTCTTTTATATATATATATATATATATATATATATATATATATATATATTAGTTAATGCATAATGATTCAACTTTTAGTGTTAAATTTATGTAAATATTTTATAAATTGATACCTATAGGTTACCCACGGGTATCCAAAACCCTATGAATTTGGGTATATGTATAATTTTCTTTACCCATTAGGGTAAGGGTACAATTTTCTTTACCCATTAGGGTATGGGTATGGGTATGGGTATGGGTATAGGTACGAGTATAATTTTATGATTTGGGTATATGTAGGGTATCATAGTACCCTACCCATTGCAATTCCTAAGTTTGATTTGATTTTATGGTCCAGTTTGGTTTTTGCACATTTATTCATGAATATATTAATGGCTTTTAATATTACAAATTTAAACCTAAAATTTTAAAATAGTTAATTGTTTAACCAATTAGCTATTTTTAACATATGCTTTTCATTTTTTGATTAACCATTACATTATGGTTAATTAATTATAAAACGGGCTGTTAACTATTTTTTTTTTTTTTAATCATAAAACCAGGCAAACATAGTAAGAAAATTGAAAAGGCATGTACGTCTAGATCTTTGATTCAAATATTCCAAAAGAGTACGAGTACTAGAAGGTTTTGATTTAAATTCTGTGATACTTCATGTCTTATCTCTTTATCAAAATCTAACTTCATTAATTTGAGTTATTCTTGTGGATGCGTAAACTGCAGAAACTAAACTGTTTCGGTTGGTTCAGATTGGTCTATTTGGTTTTTCACTGTTTATTTATTTCATAAATACTTATTATATATATGTGTGTGTGGGCTACATTTTTTGTGACTTGGTTTTTTGGTTATTTTATTTGTACTTGATGTTTATCATTGTTAGATTAAAGTGTTTAAAATTATCCAATGGTGATAAAGATCAATTAAAAAAACCAAGACAATATAGTCTACACCATATGTATAAGGGATAATGATATATTTGGTGTGCGAACTTTTTAAAATTTTATAATTAGGTGTTTAAACTTTTTTTAATTACAATTGAATGTTGCAACTTGTTAAAATAATTACGAAAAAGGTTCCCAGCAGGTTATTACTAAAATAAAATTTCAATTTGATCCTTAAACTTATCTTTATCTCAAATTTAACCAAAAAATTTATTTTTTATACAATTTTTTATTATAATTTAATTTTATTAATTAAAAAACCATAATAATAACTAATACTAATATTTACTTACTTTATTTTTTTATTTTTTCTTGCATTTAAATTTTAACAACTAAAAATAATTAATTAATATTTTTAGTAGGTTTATTTTTTTAATATATTTAATTTTAATGCATGAAGGTAATTTTTTAACTATAAAAAAATTAAAAATTAAGATTCTAAATTATATAATATAACATACTAAAATTTAAAGGTGATTAAAATATTATAATTTTGTTATATTTAAATTTCAAAATATAAAATAAAATTATTAAATTTTATTACTATGTATTATGAAAAATCATTTGAAAATTTTATGACCATCATTTTTTAAGAAAAAAAATTTCATATTATAAATTTCTATCTTATAATACACACACACACACATACACACTAAATTTTCATTTTCATTTAAATTAATTGTGTAGAAACTTTATTTATTTTGAATATTATAAATATATTCAAGAAAAAAAATATTCAATTTGATAAAAATAATTTTTTGATAAATTTCAATAGTAAAAATAAGTTTAAGACCAAAATAAAATTTATTAAAAAAAGTTAATAATGGAATAAAAATAATATAATTATTTGAGGTTTGATAAATAAAATAATTATAAAAGGATTAAACAGAACAAATTTAAAGTATATGAGCCTAATAGAAAAATTAATAAAAGCAATAGATTCTAGGTAACATGTAAAAAACACTATCTCGTAATTATTTTACAGGTTGCAATACTTAATTATAAAAGGCAACTTGCTCCTTTTACCCACTTTCGAGCAAATTACCAATTACGTGTAATGAAAATTTTTATTTATCAAAAAGGGTTGAAATGAAAAAAAATTCTCAAAACAGGGTTAAATCTAAACTATTTCTCAAATAGGGGTGGATTATGCCCTAAATGGACAGTTACGCTTGGTTGAATAGCAGAAATTACAATCCGCTGTTCAAAAGTAGCGGAAATGATTTTCAAAAGTTAATTAATTATTTCGGCCACAAAAGATTGAAAGAGAGTATACTTTTGTCAAATTTTGTGACAGAATGCCATCTACAAGGCATGCAAATGACATATAATTTATAGAGGAATGCTAGCAACACTCTCCTTCTATACTCTCTTTGAATACTCTCTTTTTTATTGGTTGTTTCATTTGATAAAAAAACCTATAATTTATTACATCTAAATATAAACATGGTAATTTCTCTCACTATTAATTATCATATAAAAAAATTACCATAAATTAAAATATAAAAATTCTAATTTTAATCCATGTTAAGTACTACTAATAACGTGATGTGATATGAAAAATAACTTCTCCATGTCACATTTTAAATTATAAAAACAAAGGAAAATTAAATTACATATAATTAAATTACACAAATTAAATTAACTTTAAGTTTTTAAGAGGATTATTTTAAACTTACATATGAGTTCCTAGGAGATTATTCATAAACAAGGTTTTGTGACGTCATCAACACAGACCAAACAACCTATAATACACGCACTAATATGTACATGATCTTTTTTTTTGTTAGTTATTTAGAGAAGTCTTGGATTAAAAACACAACAAAAGGTGAAAAAGTTGCAGAAAGTTGTAGGGAAAAATGAAAAATAAAACTATTAAGTATTTGTTCATGGTAATTAATAGAAAGAAAAAAAAATACTATATTTACACTTATACATAATAAATCATAGGTTTCTTATCACATAATAATTCATGGTAATTTTTTTATATGATAATTAGTAGTGAGAGAAATTACCATGTTTACATTTAGATGTAATAAATTATAGGTTTCTTATCAAAC
>CANYLF011228634.1:0-13497 GCA_948193215.1 Bocquillonia castaneifolia
ATCAACTAATTATAAATGAATAATACAAAATATTTTGATAAAATCGTGTATATTTATTTAATCATGTACTAATTTATCGTAAAAAGAAGTTAAGGGACTAAAAATAATATTTTTATCATTAGATCCTTAAATAAAAAAAAACATTGACAATAAATAAATTTATTATTGGTCGAAAGGGTACTGGACTAGACTTGTACACGTTTAAGTTGTGAATATATTCGATAAAAGTGATTAAGTTATGAATATATTAGATAAAAGTGATATATATATATATAACCCTTTTCAAATATAGTTATTTGTGACTGTGGAGGGTGTACAGAAAGAAAAAGAAGAACAGGTGAGCAGAAGGGAAACAAAGGAAGGGAGAACGTTGAAGAGAAAATTGCATAATCCTTTTATATCTTACTTTAATTTAATTTATGTGAATAAATTTTTATACTAAGAGAAAGATGGTAATACGGGGGAAAAATAAATAAAGAAACGATGAAGGAAAGGAAGATGGAATCGGAAAAGAGAGCTAGAGTTAGAAAGTTAAGGTTGCGTTTACTAAAAAAAACTATAAACTATTTTCATTTTTAAATTTTTAAAGCAAATGAAGGTTTATGATTTTGATAATTAGATTAAGATACATATTCACCTCTTGTGTTGAGTTATTTCATATAATATTTAGAAAAGGTAAGAATATTATCTCCCAAAGTTTGATCTAATTATAAAGATTATCTGAGAGTTGTAGATTCAAATTAAATTCTCCACTAATTAAAAAAGAAAAAAGGGTAAAAATATGACTATTCCTAGCTTAAAAATGAAGATTATGTATTATGATTTCCGGATATAAGATTTTATTAAATTAACAAAAAAATCAGACAAGGAAAGGATAAGGCTAGATCTCCCAGAGATTTGAGAAGATTTTTTTTTTTAGCAAATGATTAGAGAAGATACGTATGAAAAATTCGCCAAAAAAAAAATTATAATCTTTTGAAACGGACAAGGACCTAAACTGTATTTATATAAATATATGAGATAGATAATATTTCATTCAGATTTGACATATTATACTTATACTATCTTGAGATTTAAAAAAAAACTAATGCAACCATTTTGCTCGGTTCCGCTTCATTAAAATATCCTTCTATTATAATTTTTTATTTTTATGTTTGTCAAACCCTAAAAAAAATATAATCAACATATATAATATAAATTCCAATAATATCCATAGAAACACTAATGTAGCGATTTCATTGTTGTTCTCATTCTTTAAAATTATAATTAAAGCACTTAATATTATATTAAACAATTCAATAAAAAAAATGGGTTCCACTTCTTAAACATGTTCACATAATTAACTTTATGAGAGGAAAGTGTCTAAATTTTTAATATAATATTAAGAGTCCTAATTATTAATTTTATGAATAAGAAAAAGGAAAGGAATGATGTAATTTTAAACCAATGAAATCACTACATTAGTGTTTCAAGGGATATTATTGAAATTTATATTGTTTACATTGACTGCAACTATCATTTTAAGGTTTGACAAACGTAAAAATAAGAAAATTCTAATAGAATGATATTTTAGCGTAACGGAACCAAACCAAAGTGTTATATTAGTATATTTTTTTAAACTTGAGGGTAGTATTAGTATAATATGTCAAATAATATTGTTTCCCTCTGGAAAACATGCGGCTGGTGCTCCTGGTATGCACCTAAGGAATTCCTGTGGTGAACAAGTGCGAGGCATGCCAGGGAAACGGATTCCCAATGAACCTGACTTCTATCAAGAAAATGTGGGTTTGGATCAACTTGACAGTATCCCAATTCGCCAATATAAAGACATTGTAGGATTTAATTAAAACTACAGGAAATTGAAACTAGGAAGGTGAAATTGACTAAGGAGAAAGGAAGGCATTATGTTTAACATTAGTGGAATTGAACTACAAACATTGAAAATGAAATTCACAAGGATTAAAAGCATTAAAACAAAGGAAATTACAAAGATAAATAACTAAAGGATTTGTTAATGTATTGTTTTTGAATGTTGGATTGGTCGTCTTTTGCTTAGCATTTCACTTGACTTTTATAGAAACTTCCAAGACCGTTATTTAATCAAAATGTAACTTTCGTAGACACATTCTCCTAAACTTGCTGATGATTGATCAACCCACGGAAATCCTGCTTTCCAACTCCTTCGGTCTTCCTGAAACCTCGCTCTATTACAAGAGCAATTCTCCCATTTATATCAAATTCAATCTTATTCGATTGTCCAAGATTCATCTCGTTTTAGATGAATAACTACCCACTTTGCTATTTCTTGGATCATTTATTCTTCCTTTTCAACCACCTCCCACGTTCTTGGTTCTCCTGATAATGAGTTTCCTTAAATTTAGGACATGAATATAGCAGTTTGCAACACTCTCTTCATCCCATTATCTCCTTCCTTTTCGGTCACTTGTAGGAAATCTACCCACTTCCTAACTTTTTGAACATTTGCAAGAGCTCCAAAATAACTTCTTACTTCCATCACTTTGGTAATGGTTACCTTTATTTAACCGCTACTCATATTTTGGTTCTCCTACAACTTGTTTTACTCATCTCTAACATGGCTCTCTTGGATTTTAGTTTACGCCATGATGTAACAACCACCTTTTTCACTTTTTGGAGCTCTACCTTTTTGTTTTTGTGTCAGAATGGACTTTCACCTTTTTGTTTTTAGAGTTCCTACTTTTTACTTTTGACAGAATGGAGTTCTTACTTTTTCACTTTTGTGTCATAATGGAGTTCCTACTTTTACTTTTGCGTCATAATGGAGTTTCATTTTTTATGAGTGCTTGCCTTCCATTATCCCCTTCATCTACGGCTACATGTAGGAACTCTACAATAACTACCCACTCACTCATATTTCTAGGAGCGGTTATTTAACATGTGCTCATGGCTTTGGTCTTCTTAAGACTTCCTGGGTCTCTTTCCTAACCCAATATTTTATTCTTACAAACCATATTTTCTTGGCTTTCCTAGCCATTTTAATCAGCATATTATTCCAACCCTTTTCTACCCAATGCTTTAAGCTTCCACACACCATTTCTTTTGTCTTCCTAGTCTCATTTCAGAAATGCAAAATAGTGCACCAACAATTGCCCCCCGCATGTGTTTGGTTAATGAAACCAAATACATGGTTTGGAGGTCCATTAAAATTCTGTACTTTTCTTTTCTTTATAACATTTAGTTGCTCTTACAGAACTTCTTATTTGTTGCAGAATTCCATCCCTTGTACATAATTGTAGGAACTCCAAAATTCCAGCCCTTGTACAAAATTTGTAGGAGATCCAAATTCCCAACCTTTATGTAGATTTGCAGGAAATCAAGAATTGTAGGGAATCCAGATTTACAGGGGATCCAGAATTACAGGAAACCTAGAACTACAGGGAGTCTAGAATTTCTTGGAGCTAAAATTTGGACGTTTATACTTTGAACACTCATGCCATTTTGCACTTCATATATTGAATGGCTTGTAGAAGCCTATTCCTACTCTAACATCATTGTTTACTCCAGCCTTGAAGGCCAAAATCAACCATTTTTTTGCAAGTAATAAATAAAGTAAAATAAACTTGAAACAAAAACTAAACAACTAAAATATAAAAACTGAAAATTAACAGAAAAGATGGCCACTTGTCCTATATACTAATTTATCATGAAAAAATAATGGCTAATACAAGCCTAATTTCAAAATTAAAGTGGCTAAATAGCCTACTTAATGTTCTTTAATGGCAAAAAATATAAAACTTAAAACACAAATAACAAATGTAATTGGACTTCCTTATCTTCTAGTTTATTGTATATGTGGGATTTCCTTTAACAAAATAAAATATTCGGTTGGCAGAAATCTTTGCCTTCAAACAATTACATCAAAGCCCATAATAATCTCCATATATACAATAGACAAATAAAAATACTTACTACTTCAGAATTTGTTCCATGGTCTTGAAGAAAAGCCATGAAAGAAATTGCCGAATAATTTTTGTTGCATATTGAGATTGTTTTCCATGGAACTCCAACACATCTTGGTTGATTTCCTTGAATTTTATGTCTACTAAAGTCATTTTCTCCTGGATTCCTACATTCTTATTTGTTGGTTTTATATATACCACAATGGCTCTTTGATTTACCTCATTCTCTCCGAGAGCTTTTGGAGATTTCTTGAAGGACATCTCTTACTGTTTTCTTTTACCTGGCCTCTTCGTTTGTAACCTCCTTTTTTTTGTCTTTTAGAAGGTTTTAGAGGCACTTTTGATTTATCATCAGGCTTCCAAATCTGGATTAATTTTTGTACCCGTCACTTTTGAGCTGGACAACCCATTTTAGAGCTCCTTTGGAATTCCAATTCAGAAACCTTCTTATGAAAGGCTAACTGATGGAACTCTCTTGGAACTCTAGGTTGTTTTCTTTGAAAATTTGGTCCAGGATTCCCATCGTTCCTTTTAGCACTTGAATTAACGTGCTTGCTTTTTGAAGGAGCTCCAAATTTTTTCTTTTTGGAATTTAAAGAACAATGACAATATGGACACCATTCTATCTTACTAGAAGGCTGGCCATTAAAATTTTTCCCATCTTCTTTTGATTTCCCAAAATCGTTTCTTGCCTTCCTTGCTTTTATTGGCTCTTCAAATTTGGTAAAGCTTTGAGGCCTAATGGTTTTTGATGGTTTAGGCTCCTTTCTCTCTTGCAAAGTTATTCCAACATTATTATTAGATAAAGTATTAGTTTTAGGAACCCACACCTTTCTTGTGGTGTTCTTATTTTTTATTTCTTCATTCCAAGAAGGTTTGAATTTTGTGAGGCTTGAAGACTTGTGCTTTATATCTTCTTGGGCACTTTCTTCCTTTGGAGAATCAACGACATTCAAGTAGAACTCCTATAGGCATTTTTGCTTGCCCCCCAAGCCTCCTTGAAAAATTTCAAGCCTACCATTTGGGTGGCATTTATCTTCTATGTTGGGGGCTTATTTACCATCAACAAAACCTTTCAAAGGCTACCGCTCGAGTACCAAACTTGAATTTTATTGGTTAGCATTTTCGTTCCTTTCATTTTGGTCACTTAGATCGTATTGGTTCTCAAACTTTTTAATGAGAGTTTTCATACTCTCGTTGAGTCTAGAGAATCTATCATTAGTTTCAGCCATGGAATGTTTAGCCGAATCGTAAGTTCTTTGTCCACCACCTTTCTGTTGAAAAAATGTGCATGTTGTTGATTCATAGGAGATATTTGGTTGAAGGTTCCTACGAATTGCCTGCGGATGCAGGAACAACACCGACGTCATGAAATGCCATGGGATCTTCATCAATTCTCATTCTTGGCATCGCCTGTCCTACTGGGCATGCCAAAGTTGTTTCCCTTTGGAAAACCTACTGCTGGTGCTCCTGGTATGCACCTAACGAATTCCTATGGTGAACAAGTGCAAGGCGTGCCAGGGAAGCGGATTCTCAATGAATGAAAATGTTGGTTTGGATCCACTTGACAGTATCCCAATTCACTAAGATAAGACATTGTAGGATTTAATTAAAACTACAGGAAATTGAAACTAGGAAGGCTAAATGGACTAAGGAGAAAGGAAGGCATTATGTTTAACATTAATGGAATTGAACTACAAACATTGAAAAGAAAATTCACAAGGATTAAAAGCATTAAAATAAGAAAATTGCAAAGATAAATAACTAAAGGATTTGCTATTGTATTGTTTTGAATGTGGGATTGGTCGTCTTTTGCTTAGCCATTTCACTTGGCTTTTATAGGAACTTCCAAGACCATTATTTAATCAAAATGTAACTTTCACAAACACGTTCTCTTGAACTTGCTGATGGTTGATCAACCCATGTAAATCCTACTTCCCTACTCCTTCGGTCTTCCTGAAACCTCGCTCTATTACAAGAGCAATTCTCCCATTTATACCAACCTCCATCTTATTCGGTTTCCCAAAATTCATCTCATTTTAGATGAATAACTACCCAATTTGCTGTTTCTTGGATCATTTATTCTTCCTTTTCAATCGCCTCCCATGTTCTTGGTTCTCCTGATAAAGGGTTTCCATAAATTTAGGACTTGAATATGGCAGTTTGCATCACTCTCTTTATCCCATTATCTCCTTCCTTTTCGGTCACTTGTAGGAAATCTACCAACTTCCTAACTTTTTGAACATTTGCAAGAGCTCCAAAATAACTTCTCACTTCCATCACCTTGGTAATGGTTGCCTTTATTTAACCGCTTCTAATATTTTGGTTCTCCTACAACTTATTTTACTCATCTCTAACATGGCTCTCCTAGATTTTAGCTTACGCCATGATGTGACAACCACTTTTTGGAGCTCCACCTTTTTGCTTTTGTGTCAAAATCAACTTCCAACTTTTTGCTTTTTTTTTTTGTCAAAATAGAGCTCCACCTTTTTGCTTTTAAAGTTCCTACCTTTTACTTTTGGCAAAATAAAGTTCCTACTTTTTCACTTTTGGCTCAGAATGGAGTTCCTACTTTTACTTTTATGTCATAATTGAGTTTCACTTTTTTAGGAGTGGCCCGCCTTCCATTATCCCCTTCATCTACGGTTGCATGTAGGAACTCTACAATAACTACCCACTCACTCATATATTTAGGAGCGGTTATTTAACATGTGCTCCTGGCTTTGGTCTTCTTGAGACTTCCTGGGTCTCTTTCCTAACCCGATATTTTATTCTTACAAGCCATATTTTCTTGGCTTTCCTAGCCATTTCAATCAGCATATTGTTTTAACCCTTTTCTATCCAATGCTTTTAGCTTCCACAGACCATTTCTTTGGTCTTCCTAGCCTCATTTCCAAAATGTAAAATAGTGCACCAACAATTGCCCTCCGCATGTGTTTAGTTGATGAAACCAAATACATGGTTTGAAGCTCCATTAAAATTCTGCACTTTTTTTTTCTTTATAACATGTAGGTGCTCCTGTAAAACTTCTTATTTGTTGTAGAAATCTATCCATTGTACATAATTGCAGGAACTCCAAAATTCCAGCCCTAGTACAAAATTTACAGGAGATCCAGATTCCCAACCTTTGTGTAGATTCGCAAGAAATTCAGAATTGTAGGGAATCCATATTTATAAGGGATCCAAAATTGTAGGAAACCTAGAATTGCAGGGAGTCCAAAATTTCTTGGAGCTAAAATTTGGACGTTTAAACTTTGAACACTCATGCCATTTTGCACTTCATATATTGAATGGCTTGTAGAAGCCTATTCCTACTCCAACATCATTGTTTATTCTATCCTTGAAGGCTACGATGAACCATTTTTTTGCAAGTAATAAATAAAGTAAAAATAAACTCGAAACAAAAACTAAACTAAAAATATAAAAATTGAAAATCAACATAAAAGATGGCCACTTGGCCTATCTACCAATTTATCATGAGAAAATAATGGCTAATATCAGCCTACTTTCAAAATTACAGTGGCTAAATAGCTTACTTAATGTTCTCTAATGGCAAAAAATATAAAACTTAAAACACAAATAACAAATGTAATTGGCCTTCCTTATCTTCTAGTCTATTGTATTTGTGGCATTTCCTTTAACAAAATAAAATATTCAGTTGGCAGAAATCTTTGCCTTCCAACCATTACATCAAAGCCCATAATAATCTCTATATATACAATAGACAAATAAAAATACTTACTACTTTAGAATTTGTTCCATGGTCTTGAACAAAAGCCATGAAAGAAATTGCCGAATCATTTTTGTTGCTTATTGAGGTTGTTTTCCATGGAACTCCAACACATCTTGGTTGACTTCCTTGAATTTTATGTCTACTAAAGCCATTTTCTCATGGATTCCTCCACTCTTATTTGTTGGTTTTTTATATACCACAATGGCTCTTTGATTTGCATCATTTTCCCTAGGAACTCCTGGAGATTTCTTGTAGGACATCTCTTATTGTTTTCTTTGGGCTGCCCTCTTCCATTGTAACCTCTTTTTTTTTTTTTTTGGCTTTAAGAAGGTTTTTGAGGCACTTTTGATTTATTAACATGCTTCCAAACCTGGATTAATTTTTGTACCCATCACTTTTGAGTTGGACAACCCATTTTAGAGCTCCTTTGGAATTCCAATTGAGAAACCTTCTTATGAAAGGCTAATTGATGGAACTCCCTTGGAACTCTGGGTTGTTTTCCTTGAAAATTTGGTGCAGGATTCCCATCGTTCCTTTTAGCACTTGAATTAACGTGCTTGCTTTTCGAAGGAGCTTCAACTTTTTTCTTTTTGGAATTTAAAGGACAATGACAATAGGGACACCTTTCTATCTCACTGGAAGGCCAGCCGTTAAAATTTTTCCCATCTTCTTTTGATTTCCCAAAATTGTTTCTTGCCTTACTAGCTTTCATTGGCTCTTCAAATTTGGTAACATTAGGATTATATCTTCTTGGGCACTTTATTCCTTTGGAGAAACAACCACATTCATGTAGGACTACACTAGGCATTTTTGCTTGCCCCCCCGAGCCTTCTTGGAAAATTTGAACCCTACCATTTTGGTGGCCTTCAGCTTCTTTGTTGGGGGCTTATTTAACATCAACAAAACCTTTCAAAGGCTGCCCCTCGAGTACCAAACTTGAATTTTATTGGTTAGCATTTTCACTCCATGAATTTTGGTCACTTAGATCATTTTGGTTATCAAACATTTTTATGAGAGTTTTCATACTTTTGTTGAGTCTAGAAAATCTATCATTAGTTTCGGCCATGGAATGTTCAACTGAATCATAAGTGCTTTGTCCTCCACCTTTCTGTTGAAAAACCGTGCGTGTTGTTGATTCATAGGAGACATTTGGTTGAAGGTTCCTACGAATTGTGGAACAAGTCTTGCGGTTGCAGGAACAACACCGGCATCATAAAATGCCATGGGATCTTCATCAATTCTTATTCTCGGTGTCACCTATCCCACTAGGCGAGCCAAAGTTGTTTCCCTTTGGAAAACCTACTGTTGGTACTCCTGGTATACACCTAAGGAATTCCTGTGGTGAACAAGTGCGGGGTGTGCCAGGGAAGTGGATTCCCAATGATCCAAAATGTGGGTTTGGATCCACTTGACAATATCCCAATTCGCCAAGATAAGACATTGTAGGATTTAGTTAAAACTATAGGAAATTGAAACTAGGAAGGCTAAATTGACTAAGGAGAATGGAAGGCATTATGTTTAACATTAAAGGAATTGAACTACAAACATTGAAAAGGAAATTCACAAGGATTAAAAGCATTAAAACAAAGGAAATTACAAAGATAAATAACTAAAGGATTTGTTGTTGTATTATTTTTGAATGTTAGATTAGTCAACTTTTGCTTAGCCATTTCACTTGGCTTTTATAGGAACTTCCAAGACCGTTATTTTATCAAAATTTAACTTTCATAAACACGTTCTCCTGAACTTGCTGATGGTTGATCAACCCACGTAAATCCTGCTTTCCTACTCCTTCGGTCTTATGGAAATCTCGCTCTATTACAAGAGCAATTCACCCCTTTATATCAAACTCCATCTTATTCGGTTGCCCAAGATTCATCTCATTTTAGATGAATAACTACCTACTTTGTTGTTTCTTGGATCATTTATTCTTCCTTTTCAACCGCCTCCCATGTTCTTGGTTCTCCTATAATGGGTTTCCTTAAATTTAGGACATGAATATGATAGTTTGCATCACTCTCTTTATCCCATTATGTCCTTCCTTTTCAGTCACTTGTAGAAAATCTACCCACTTTCTAACTTTTTGAACATTTACAAGAGCTCCAAAATAACTTCTCACTTCCACCACCTTGGTAATGGTTGCCTTAATTTAACCGCTCCTCATATTTTGGTTCCCCTGTAACTTGTTTTACTCATCTCTAACATGGCTCTCCTGGATTTTAGTTTACGCCATGATATGACTACCACCTTTTTCACTTTTTGGAGCTCCACCTTTTTACTTTTGTGTCATAATGGAATTCCACCTTTTTACATTTTTTTTATCATAATAGAGCTCCACCTTTTAACTTTTAGAGTTCCTACTTTTTCACTTTTGTGTCAGAATAGAGTTCCTACTTTTACTTTTGTGTCATAATGGAGTTCCACTTTTTTAGGAGTGGCTTGCCTTCCATTATCCCCATCATCTACGGTTGCATGTAGGAACTCTACAATAACTACCCACTCACTCATATTTCTAGGAGCGGTTATTTAACATGTGCTCTTGGCTTTGGTCTTCTTGAGACTTCTTGGGTCTCTTTCCTAACCCGATATTTTATTCTTACAAGCCATATTTTCTTGGCTTTCCTAACCATTTTAATCAGCATATTGTTCCAATCCTTTTCTACCCAATGCTTTTATCTTCCACAGACCATTTCTTTGGTCTTCCTAGCCTTATTTCCAAAATGCAAAATAGTGCACCAACAATTGCGCCCCGTATGTATTTGGTTGATGAAACTAAATACATGGTTTGAAGCTCCATTAAAATTCTGCACTTTTCTTTTTTTTTTATAACATTTATGTGCTCCTCCAGAACTTCTTATTAATTGCAGAATTCCATACTTTGTACATAATTGCAGGAACTCCAAAATTCCAGCCCTTGTACAAAATTTGCAGGAGATCCAGATTCCCAACCTTTGTGTAGATTTACAGGAAATCAAGAATTGCAAGGAATCCGAATTTACAGGGGATCCAGAATTGCAGGAAACCTAGAACTGCAGAGAGTCCATAATTTCTTGGAGCTAAAATTTGGACGTTTATACTTTGAACACTCATGCCATTTTGTACTTTATATATTGAATGGCTTGTAGATGCCTATTCCTACTCCAACATCATTGTTTATTCTAGCCTTGAAGGCCAAAATCAACCATTTTTTTTGCAAGTAATAATTAAAGTAAAATAAACTTGAAACAAAAACTAAACAACTAAAATATAAAAATTGAAAATTAATATAAAAGAAGGCCACTTGGCCTAACTACTAATTTATCATGAGAAAATAATGGTTAATACAAGCCTACTTTCAAAATTAAAGTAGCTAAATAGCCTACTTAATGTTCTTTAATGGCAAAAAATATAAAACTTAAAACACAAATAACAAATGTAATTGGCCTTCCTTATCTTCTAGTCTATTGTATATGTGGGATTTCCTTTAACAAAATACAATATTCGGTTGCCAGAAATATTTGCCTTCCAACCATTACATCATAGCCCATAATAATCTACATATATACAATAGACAAATAAAAATACTTACTACTTCAGAATTTGTTCCATGTTCTAGATGAAAAGCCATGAAAGAAATTGTTGAATCATTTTTGTTGCATATTGAGGTTGTTTTCCATAGAACTCCAACACATCTTGGTTGACTTCCTTGAATTTTATGTCTACTAAAGCCATTTTCACCTGAATTCCTCCACTCTTATTTGTTGGTTTTTTATATACCACAATGGCTCTTTGATTTTCCTCATTTTCCCTTGGAGCTCTGGAGATTTCTTGTAAGACATCTCTTATTGTTTTCTTTGGGTTGCCCTCTTCGTTTGTAACCCCCTTTTTTGGCTTTTAGAAGGTTTTTGAGGCACTTTTGATTTATCAACATGCTTCCAAATCTGGATTAATTTTTGTACCCTTCACTTTTGTGTTAGACAACCCATTTTAGAGCTCATTTTGAATTCCAATTCATAAACCTTCTTATGAAAGGCTAATTGATGGAACTCCCTTGGAACTCTGGGTTGTTTTCTTTGAAAATTTGGTGCAGGATTCCCATCGTTCCTTTTAGCACTTGAATTAACATGCTTGCTTTTTGAAGGAGCTCCAACTTTTTTCTTTTTGGAATTTAAAGGAAAATGACAATAGGGACACCATTCTATCTTATTAGAAGACCGGCCATTAAAATTTTTCCCATCTTCTTTTGATTTTCCAAAATCGTTTCTTACCTTCATAGCTTTCATTGGCTCCTCAATTTTGGTAAAGCTTTGAGGCCTAATGGTTTTTAATGGTTTAGGCTCCTTTCTTTCTTGCAAAGTTATTCCAAATTATTATTAGATAAAAAATTAGTTTTAGGAACCCATACCTTTCTTGTGGTGTTCTTATTTTTGTTTTCTTCATTCCAAGAAGGTTTGAATTTTGTGAGGCTTGAAGACTTGTGCTTTATATCTTCTTGGGCACTTTTTTCCTTTGGAGAAACAACGACATTCAAGGAGGACTCCTCTAGGCATTTTTGCTTGCCCCCCGAGCGTTCTAGAAAATTTCAAATCTACCATTTTGGTGGCCTTCATTTTCTTTGTTGGGGGCTTGTTTAGCATCAACAAAACCTTTCAAAGGCTACCCCTTAAGTACCAAACTTGAATCTTATTTATTAGAATTTTCACTCCTTGCATTTTTGTCACTTTGACTGTATTGCTTCTCAAACATTTTTATGAGAGTTTTCATACTCTCGTTGAGTCTAGAGAATCTATCATTAGTTTCGGCCATGGAATGTTTAGCTGAATCATAAGCGTTTTGTCCTCGACCTTTCTGTTGAATAATCGTGCATGTTGTTGATTCATAAGAGACATTTTGTTGAAGGTTCCTATGAATAGTAGAATAAGTCTTGCAGTTGTAAGAACAACACCGGCGTCATGAAATGCCATGGGATCTTCATCAATTCTCATTCTCAGCATCACCTGCTGCTAGTGCTCCTAGTATGCACCTAAGGAATTCCTGTGGTGAACAAGTGCGGGGCGTGCCAGGGAAGTGGATTCCCAATGAATGAAAATGTGGGTTTGGATCCACTTGACAGTATCCCAATTTGTCAAGATAAGACATTGTAGGATTTAATTAAAACTACAGGTTATTGAAACTAGGAAGGCTAAATTGACTAAGGAGAAAGGAAGGCATTATGTTTAACATTAATGAAATTGAACTACAAACATTGAAAAGGAAATTCACATTAAAAGCATTAAAACAAAAGAAAACTACAAAGATAAATAACTAAAGGATTTGTTGTTGCATTATTTTTGAATGTTAGTGTAACAGTCATAATTAATTGACAATTAATTATGCATTTAAGTATGTTAAATCATTTCAATAAGTATTGGCATCATTAGTATGTTTGATTTTGTTAATTGAGGTTGATTCATTGGTGATTATGAGTAGGAGGAGTGTGATTGAAAGAAATAATCGTTGGAGGTGGCTATATGGTAGTGTTTGATTGTTTAAGGAGTTATCTCTTGGTGGTTCATTTCTATAAATTGTGTATTATTAAGTATAATTGTGTGAAATAGGATTGGTGGGAGTTGGATTAGTTGAGGGACTAGATTGTAAGAAAATTTGAGGAGCTATTTGTAAAAGAAGTATGAGAGTTGGATTAGGTAGTTAATAGGAGTAAGTTTAGAGAGTGGTGTAGGGAGATTACTTCTAGAAGGACAAGTGGCTTGGGGGTGTAAGAGTAAGACAAGTGGCACAAGAGGGGAGTGTTTGAGTGGCAATGGAATAGTAATAATAATAATAATATATTGTTAGTGGATAATCTCT
>CANYLF011229005.1:0-15260 GCA_948193215.1 Bocquillonia castaneifolia
TATATATATATATATATATATATATATATATATATAAACAAAATACCATGTAAATTTTAGGATTTTTTTTATGAATTTATGGACTTTTTTGAAAAGAAAATAAGTCTTTGGACCAAATTAAATTAATTTTTGACAATTAATAAGTTTTTGAACTAAACTGCATTTTATTTTTTTCAAATTTGGTTCCCCACCTGTTGTTGACCTGTTACACACACCATTTTGTAACTTATTAGCAGGTTGACACACCATTTTGTAACTTTTGAAAGTTAAGACACTAAATTGTCATTTTTTGACAAGTTCACATGCCAAAAGTATCAATTTACCATATTTTTATTACTGCAGCCTTGGTCTGTATTAAAAACAAGTCAAATTACTAAAAAAATCATGTACTTTAAAGTTTTTGTAAGTTATGTCCTGTACTTTCAAGTTTTTTTATTATTATTACTTTTACAACTCCAAATGAATTTAATTTATTCCCAAATTAATCTGTTTATGTCTATTGGTAAATACTTTTAGATGAGTCAATAGTAATTCTAAGAGATATTTTTCTCTTTGGTATTATATTTGTTACTTGTAGGTTCTGTTGGTATTCCTCTGACTATCTGATATGTTTCTTACACGCTTGGACTTTATTTGTGTAACACCCATACTTTTAAATTAAGTAAAGATATTAATTATTTGATTAATTAAGATTAATAATTAAATCACTCTTAGTATAATTGATTTGATTAATTAAGAATTTTTATAATTAAATCATTTCATTAAAGGATAAATTAAAGTGTAATACCCGTAATTTACAGATTGATTATTTTCTAATTCGGAATTTAATTTAATCATTTTAATTCTTTAAAAATTCAAAAGGGCACTTTGGAAAGTTATTTTAATCTAATTTTCTGGTTGAATGTAATAAATAATTGTATGAACTCGTGGTAAAAATTTGAGACCAAACCGAGTCGGAATAATGAGTGACTGTGATTTTGAAATAAACTGTAAAGAATAGAACTTCATTTCTATATATAGCTGATGTCGGCCAGGGGCTCAATTGATAGAAAATTTTGAGACTTAATTACATCTACAGTACCCAAAACCTCTAAAAATTACCACTGTAGCACCAGATAGTTTTCCGGCCATAACTTTTGATTCCGACCACCTTTGTTGACCCACCACATATCAAAATGAAGCTTGTGATCTCCTCTACCTATTGATAGTATTTTCCCCAATTTTTATTGGCTAATTTTTGAGATATAAGCTTCGGAAAATTCTGTCGAATTCGGCCTCCATAGAACTCCCATTTCCAACCATTTTTCTAGCCAAATTGATCCCAAAATTGGATTCCCCTGCCCCAAAAACTTCTAAAACCACCTAATCATGATCTTAACAACTCCGTTTTGGCAATCATCGGAGCAAAAATCCAAATTGGGCATATTTCAATTTTTCGTTCAATTTGCAGAACGGGGATAGCTGGAGGTACGTGGTGAGTATATTTGGACTCCTGGTGGTGTGGTGAACAAATCTGGAGAGTTTGGCGGCCATTGACCGTCAACGATAGGTGCGTGGGACCGTCGGAGGTAGCCGATGGGCCCCACCCAGAAATTTCTGAACATATTTTTATAAAATTCTAAAAATTATTTCAGACAAATTTTGTGAAGATACTATAGTTACATTATGTGTAGTTTGTAAATTAAAAATCCCGGAAGATAAAATGCGATGTGTGGAAATTCTAGAAATGCATTCTAGGTGTTTAATTTATACAATCTGACTTCAAATATATTGTTAGGATGTTAAATAAACTATAATGAACTTGAATTAGAACTAAAATAATTAAGTTAGATGAGTTGATTAATTAATTGGACTGTGAACCGAATTAAACTGTGAATGTATCGGACTGATAATAAGGACAATGATGAATAGTGATGGATTATAATAAGTATAATTTAATGGATAAAATAGTACGATAAGTTGGATATAAAAATATAAGAATTTTAATGATTATATGGAATTGATTAGTAAATGGTTAAATAAATAAATAAATTATTATGATAATAATAATACTAGATTTAGTTAAGGAAATATTAGTAGTAATAGATAAATGATAAATAGTTATAATAATAATAATGTTAATGATAGTTATAATTATTATTTTTGATTGAATATATGTATGTAGAGAAGTCGACGAAAATTAAAGGTGGAAATGTAGAAGAAAAGATATAAGTTATTGGCTAGAAATTGTGGAATTAACATCTAGGTGAGGGAAGTTACTTATTGTGTGTGGGTACATTTTGTAGCACTGAGTTATTGTTTGTTGATTGATTGTATTGTGTATGATTGTGTGTTAATGTGTGTGTTAATAATGTGGTAATTGATTGTGGATTAATCATTAAATGTGATTGATAACTGTATTTAGTGCTTACTATACTTGTTAAATTTCTATTGTTAAATGTTGAGTGGCTAATAGTTTCCCCACTGAGCGTTAAGCTCACCCTTTTTCCCTAGTAACTCAGTTTTGCAGGAATTTATACAAAGGACTATAAGTTTTGAGTAGAGCTTCAAGATGCTAGACTTCAAGAATCCAGGGATGTTTTTATTCTAGTTTGAGAAAAATTTCTTGATAATGTATTAGATAATGCAGCCTCTTACTAGATAAAGTACTTAAATAGCATAATATATTATTGATATTAATTGGATTTATTGTATATATTCTAAAAATCATGCTTAATTTCACCAATAGTGTTAGTTAGTAGTCATAATTTGGGAGGATGTTACAATTTGCTCTGTTTTAGGTGAGTGATAATTATAGTACACGGCACGTTTTGTGTCGTTTTACTATATCTTTTTTCATAAAATATTTATAAAAAATATTTACATAAAATACGTTCGTGTTTTATATATATTTATTTTAACTCGAATATTCTCTTTTATATATATATATATATATATATATATATATATATATATATATATATATATATATATATATATATATATATTATTTATTTATTTGAATTCTATTGATAACATTTTAATTTCTAAATTTATTAAATTATTTGATATTTGATTCACTACTACTGGAATTAAATATTTTGAGAACACTCTTGTATGTTAGAGCGTTTAGGTTTTTAGGAACATGCCTTTAGTGTCTTTTCTGAATTGTTCGTTTGATATCTGAACTGAACTGTGCAGTCTTATAATTATTTAAATTATTTTTGGAATATGTTTATTATACATACATGTTGATCTGTTATCCGATTTAATTATATAATTGGACTTTGAATATATGATTGATTACTGAAATTTTCTATCTTATATCCGTTAACTTTTTGGACTGCTATCTATTTTCTAATCGTATATATATTTGAAAATGATTAAATTATTTTTATGGTTTTCAAACCGGTACATGTGTTCAGTTTTATCTATTATCTGTATCTGGATCCGGTCGTGTAGACCATCACGGCATCAGGTGCATTTTGCTTCACGCATCATTTACATTATTAATTGCATTAGAACATCTGCATTGATACTGAGATGGAGGAGATCTATATATCCGTTTGGTAGTGCGCTTACCTTTTTTAGCCTTTGGTGATGTGGACTATCACCACCCTGTTCTACTGTATCGTGTCTTTTATTCTGTAAGAATTTATAATATTTGATATGATTTAGAATGAGAACTATTATTGTGAAATTATTCGTGCGTCTGTCTGTTTCCTTCCGTTGTGTGCTATAATTATCAATCATTGGGCTATATTAGCTCAACACACGTTTCTGTTATTTTTTTAGATCAGTAGATTTTTGTTACTAGTCCAAGCTATCTGTTTCTTTGGAGGAGTCTTCTGGTTTATTTCTGGTATAGCCCGACTTCTTCCTTCTCGGGTAGACGTTATTTGATTTGTTCAGTTATTTGAATAAATTTGTATTCAATAGAACTCCGCAATTTACGTAGGGATTTGTTTTTAGATTCATTTTAAGTTTGTTAGACCTTATTTTGATATTTAATAATATTATCAGATTTCCTATCAGTTATCTATTTTCTGTTAGGCTTACATATGTTAACTTATTGATGTATGTGCTGGTTACGGTCCAAATTTAGGTTGTGACAGTTGTTTTCTACATTTTTATATTTAATTATTTAGTCAAAGTTTGCACATTAATTGATTTATTCTAATAGTGAAATTGGAAATGAAAGTAGTTGCATAAACATTTACAAAATATAAATGGACAGTGAAATAAATTAAATGCGTGCACCGTAAAGAAGGTAAAGTAAAGGAACGTAAAATAACAAAATATATTAATTAAATCAGTTTATTTTCCTAAATCAAGCAAATGATGATTATATAAATGAGAGTAAAAAACATAATATTTAATAATGAATGAGAGATCAACCGATCGGCTGAAGGAGCAGAACAGATCTGTTGGACATTCTGAGCTGGCAGGATTCGGGCTTGTGTCTTTGTAAATGATTAGTGATCAGCCGAAGGAAATAAGGGATGAACAGATCTGTTGATGTAGAACGACCGATCGGCTCTAGATCGGGACACCCATCATGCTTCTATTGCAACTGCTGCAAACCAACAAAATTTATCAGAAAATCACCAAAACTGGTAAGAAATCATCATAGAAACTAACCCACAAAAATAAAATGGATTTCAACCTCCTTGGACTTGTTTTTCACGTTGAACTAAAACCGTATTTTTGGTATTTTGGGCTCTATGGCTTCGAGAACTTCATTTTAGGGCTTTCATTGATCATCTCTCATCATAGACACGTCGAAACAACGAGAAAACAAAGAAAATGGATTAGTTTATGACATTTCAAAGTATAATAAATTCAAAATGCAAGAAACAGAGCATAATATAAGGAAAAGAAATGAATCCAAAATGGAAGAAATAATAATGCTAGATGATTGTGGATGGATGGTAGCACTCAGATTGTACAGTTATATACCCTTCTTTAAAGAAAGTAGATGATCAAAGCTTCTTTTGGTTGTGAAAGATCGAAGAAATGGTTACTGTCCAAACTCTCTCTTCTTTCTTTCTTTCTTTCTCTGTCATCCCCCTCAAATGTGAGAAAATGATGAATTTATAGAATGATCTTTTAAGGTACCCCGTTATTGTTTTCTTTTTATTTCTGCGTCCCACTTGCGAGAATTTACATCATTACTTCTGACAGTAGAGGACAGAACTGATCGGTTATTCGAGAAGGAATGATCGGTCGATCTTGGAGAATCGAATGGTTCATTAAATGATCGATCGGCTCTTCATTAAAATTTGATTACCGATTGAAAAACTAATTGAGTGAACGGTTGAGTGATGAACTGGTCGATTCATTAGCTGAACCAGTCGGCTCATCAATGATCCAAAATATTATTTTTATCACTTTTCTTTCTCTTATGTGAAATAGGTCTTAAGATTGACCATTTTCATCATTGTCATCCGAACCGCTTCCACAATCTTGCATCCAGAAATTAGGTTTCTACAAATGGTAATAGACTAATGGAGTTAATTTAATGAGATGATAAATTTAATTAACAAGTGATTTTAAGATTAAGTTAAATCTAGGATTCAGTTTTAAATATGGAACAATCCGTCTTTAAAACTCACATAATAACAAATTTACTATGAATTCATTCAATCAATTAATTTAATTGTTACCAATGAGTATCGTTATGGTTTATCGATTCATGTAGGTCTTTTTTTATATATTAAAACTTTAAATATGATGCAATATTTTTTTTTTTTTGGAGCTGAGGGAGAGATATTTAAACCTGAAACTCATATATCGTTACATATGCGTCAACCATTAGATTGTACTTACGAGACAAGTTTACTGTTAATTTGTTCCTTTCAAAATTGATTCCTTGTTAATTTAAGAGATTGAAATGGAACTTAATGATTTTATTTTATTTAAAATATTGATATATGTTTTTCATAATTAGTACTTTTTACTATTTTGTTATATATTTAGCCGTGTAATATCCATAATATTTATATGCATATATTTATTTATATATGTTTTTGGAATTATTGATTCAACCTCGATTGAATCTTTAGTCTTAACCCTAAATGTGGGTATGGACCGATTAATTAGTTCATGACCTCTATTTATAACATCCCGATCTTTAATATTGTGAATCTCAACTTAAAATCTCAAATCAATTATTAACTAGTTAACCAACCAATCATAAAAATACAATTTTATTTTTTGGTTTTCAATTTTTAACCGGATATATTCCTTCAAAAAAAATTAGTGGCTAATCATTTTTTCTGATTTTTTTAACCATAAAACACAAAAAAAGGAAAGTAAAAATGTTAATAATTTGGAAAAAGAAATATTATGTACACTTCAATATAGTGCACAGACTATGATTATGATTTAGTCTGACAAAATACAAGAATCTAATCCAAGAACCCTAAAATAACTCCAATCTCAATCCAGGAATTGATTTCCTGATCCAAAGAAATAAGCAAAGCTTAATTTTAATTGAAGAATAATGAAAAATTGTCTTACAAAACTTTAAAACAATTATTTATAATCTAGAGTTATAATGGCATAACTGTAATTAACTAAAAAATAAATAACTTAATAAAATCCCAAAAATATAAGTCTTGGGCTATAAGGCCGGTTGCCTTATTGTTTAAAATATGCCTACGTCATTCACTCCCACTTTAGAAGAATTTGACCGATAATTAGCTTCAGGATACCTAAGATTCACATCTGGAATATATAAGGATAAGTTTGAAATGTTGAATGTGCTAGATACGTTGCCCAAACAATTAGGTAAATCCACTGCATATGCATTGTCATTGGCTCATACTTGTGTTTCTTCAGTTTGCTTTAAGTAGCATTTGCAAGTCTTGTTTTACTCATATACACCATAACTTCATCTCCCACATCAAAGATCTAAAATTTTCTATGCTTATCTATTGCAGTCTTGTACTTAGTATTGGTCTTTTCAAGTTTCTTCTTGACACCAACTTGAACTGCTTGGATCTAATCTACAAGGTCCTCGGCTTTTCGACTCACATTTGGAACTTTAGGAAGTTTTACCAAATCTAAAGCATGATTTGGTATCTTCACATATACCACAGAAAATGACGATCTTCCCGTTACACCATGCACATTATTGTAGGCAAATTCGGCTTGTGCAATATCCAAATCCCACTACTTATGACGCTCTCTACATATACTTAGACCTGTTCATGGGCCCGCCCAAGCCCGATGACTAATTTTCGGGCTTGGGTATGACATTTTACATATAAGCCCGGCCCGAGCCCGATTGAAGCTCGATATTTTACGACATGCCTGAGTTTTATATCCGAGTCCAAGCCTAGCCCGACCCAAAAAGGTGTACATGTAAATTAAAAAAAAGGTGAGATTGGTCCGACCCAAAGCTGTATATGTATATTAAAAAAGGAGAGATTGGGTATTGAACTCATGACCCCAAGAGATTCCATATGCACTTAACAACTGAGACCAAATTGATTTCTGCTTATATTTTGACATGGCATATATGCATAAATATGTAGATATATAAGTACAAACTTTACCCTAATATGACTTTCAAATTCAATTCATTTCCCAGCTAGCCGTCTCATTTCATCTTTCTTCCATTTCAGTTTAAAAAAAATCATAACAAAACCAAAAAATACTATAAAATTCATTCTTTCATTCAAACTAAAATGTGAGGCTAAGACTTTTCTTTTCTGAAGGTTAGTGTTGGACATAGATTGTTTCCATATTCTAATTCTCACAACCAACTCCCTTTGTATTTTATTTTAGGTTTCAAGTTGAATACATTTTCATTAATGAAATTATGGTGTTGTTCTAACTATATGTGTGTATATGTGTGTGTGTGTGTGCACATGCCATTTTCATACAGTGTGAGCCTTATAAAATATTCACAGGTTTCATTTGTGACAAATAATTAAAATTATGGTTCTTTTAAAAAAAAGTTCATACGGTGATTGTTGTATTTGTAGGATGATGTTTGTTAGAAATTTGGTGTAAATTTATTGTATTTGAATGTTATTGTGAACTGATTGTTTTATTTACTTTGTTTGGTTTGAAAAGTTTTAATTATTTGTCTGTTTGGTCGGGCTAGGCTGGGCCTCTCTCGGGCTTACAGCAACCCATCAGGCTCGGGCTTATTGAAATTGAAACTAGGCAGGGTTGGGTTCACCACTTCATTTTGACCATTAGTTTGTAGATGTGCCATCGTGCTATACAACAATAATAAGTCAAACAACCTCCACAGTCTCCTCCAAAAATGTTTGAGAAATTTCATATCACGGTCTGAAGTGATTGTCTTTGGCACTCCATGCAGCCTAACAACCTCCTTGAAAAACAGTTTAGCTATGGCACAAGAAGCGCCAGTCTTTTTGCATCGAAGAAAATGTGCCATCTTTGAGAACCTGTTAACCACCACAAAGATAGAATCCACATCTAGTTGAATTCGCAGTAAACCCAACACAAAGTCCATAGATGGATTCTCCCAAATAGCATTAGGCACAGGTAAAGACATATACAAACCAGTATTTTATGACTGCCCCTTAGTCGTATGGCACACAAAACATCTAGAAACAATAGTAGCCACATCCCAATTCAACTTAAGCTAGTAATACCTCTCACTCATAGCATCAATGATTTTGTTCCTCCTAGAATGACCAGCTAAAACCCAACTATGCAACTCTAGAATAACCTTCTGATAAAGAGATGTGCGAGGAAGACACAATTGCCCACCTTTCATAAGAAATCCATCAAATACATGAAACTTCCTACAATGTTGTTTCAACATACATTTTTACCAGGCCTCTTTAAAATCAAGATCATCAACATACAACCCCTTTAAGCATTCAAATCCCTCAATCTCAGTATAAAGAGTCTTAATTAAGGTAACTCCTCTACTTAATGCAGTTGCAACCACATTTTGTTGCCCAGGTTTATGCATCAACCTATATGGGAACTTGTCCACAAAAGCAGACCACCTAGCATGTATGTTACTCCTCAATTTCATTCGACTACCCAAATACTTCAATGTTTGGTGATCAATATATAACACAAATTCTTTCCCAATCAAGTAATGTTCCTAATGTTTAAGAGCTCTCACAAATGTATAAAACTTTTTATCATATGTTGCCCACCCCATTAGCATCACATTCTACTTTAAACAACTTCTCAAAGTCAAGTAAAACTAAAACTGAAGTGGTACTTAACTTCTCTTTTATAAGGGAAAAACTCATCTACTACTCTTCTCCTCATTGAAATCTACCCTTCTTTAAACATTCACTGATAGGAGCAACAATACCACTAAAGTTTCTAATAAATCTTCTGTAAAAAGTAGCTAATCCATGAAAGCTTCTCACTTCACTCACTGTTTTTAAGGTTGGCCACTCTCTAATGGCCCTCACATTCTCCTCATCTACACTAATCTCATCCTTACTAATAACATACCCTAAAAATAATAAGTTTTTAACCATAAACACAAATTTTTCATATTAGCATACAATTTATTCTCTCTCAACACTTCAAACACTTTCCTAACATGCTCAATATGCTTATCTCTAGACTTACAAAAAAATCAGGATGTCACCAAAATAACCAGCCACAAAGTCACCAATAAAAGGGCTTACTACTTTATTCATAAGTCTCATGAATGTACTGGGAGCATTGGTTAGTCTGAAAGACATCACTAACCACTCAAACAGACCATCTCTCGTCTTGAAAGTTGTTTTCAACTCATCTCCAGAATGAATTCTAATCTGATGGTACCCGCTCCCAAAACCAATCTTGTAAAGATGACTGATCCATTTAATTGATCGAGCAAGTCAACCAACCTTGGAATTGGAAACTTGTAACCAGTTATGATTTTATTCATCGTTCGATTATCTATGCATATCCTCCAACTTCCAAATTTCTTTAGTGCCAATAGTCTAGGCACCGCCCATGGACTCATGCAAGTTTGAAAATAACCATTCTCCATCAAATTCTCTCTTGCTTTATAAGAATTTCATTCTCTTTAAGACTTAATATGTAGTGCGGCAAGTTAGGTAGGCTGGCACCAAGCAACGAGTCAATGTGGTGTTGAATATCTCTTATAAGAGGTAGCTCTTTAGGCAAGTCTTCAGGAATAACATCGACAAATTCATCTAGAAACTCTTGCATCTCCACTGATAACTCTCCACCTTTTTGCCCAAAAATCTCACCTTTCACTATCAGCACATACACCTCTTTAGACTTCTTACAATCAGCTGCAAAGTCTGCATTTTTGTATTGTATGGTTAGAAAAGTCTTTCCTTCCACTTTAGAAGCTTTGGTAGGACTCTTTTCCCCAATAGGCACCAATGTAAACTTTGCCCCATTCTTCTCTAGCTGATAAATATTTCTTTTCCCTAGGTGCTTAACATCTACATCATACTGCCACGGTCTACCAAGTAGAATATGGCAAGTATCCATGTCTACCACATCACAATATACCTCATCCACATACTTGCTAATAGAAAATGGAACTTATTCCTCGAACTTATTTGATCCACTCGACGGAATACGAGTTAGGATGAACTCATGTGTTAACTTCAACTGCACCACCATCACCTTACTAATGATATTCTTTTAACTGCCACTATTAATAATTAAATCAAGCAAACTCTCATGCACTGTACACCTATTGCGAAAGAGTTTATGCCTCTGGGTATCATTATTACCCTTTGGTACAAGCATCATCTTCTTTACTACACATGCATATTGTTCATCACCATAACCATTGGGCTCATACACCTCACCCTCACTACTTTCACCAGTAATGTTGACTCCTTTTCTTTTAGGACACTCGTTCGAATGATGCCTTGCCTCATTACACCTATAGCACTTGATAGGACTTGGTTTGGCATAAGGGCTAATGGTTTTGGTTTGGGCATTATTGTTACCCTTTCCATTACCACCGATAGATATACTCTTTCTTTTGTCACCATCTTCCTTCACCATACTAGAACTTGCCGAATTCTTATACTTATCAAACATAGACTTGTTCTCATACTGTCACGACCCAAATCCAGACCATGACCAGTGCATACATTAATAAGTTAACATTGCAAGCCTAACAAAAACAGATAACTGAAAGGAAAATATAATAATATTATTAAATATCAAAATAAGGTTTGACAAACTGAAACAAAATCTAAATAACAAATCCCTACATAAACTGCAGAGTTCTACTAAATATAGATTTATTCACATACACTGAACAAATAAAATAACAGAGTTTGCCCGAGAAGAAAGAAGTCGGGCTGTACCAAAAAATAAATCAGAAGACTCCTCTAAGGAAACATATAGCTTGGACTAGCAACAGAAAATCTACTGATCTGAAAAAAATAACAGAAATGTGTGTTGAGCTAAAATAGCCCAGTGAATGATAATTATAGCACACAACGGAAGGGGACAGACAGGCGCACGAATAATTTCACAACAATATTTCTATTTCAAATCATGTTAGAAATATAGTAAATTTAATTTAAGCAATAAAATATTCAGTAAGGAAATACACGGTACAGTAGAACAGGGTGATGATAGTCCACATCACCAAAGGCCAGAAAAGGTAAGCACGCTACCAAACAAATATGCTGATCTCCTCCATCTCAGTATCAATGCAGATGTTCTAATGCAAATTAATATGTAAATGATGCGTGAAGCAAAATGCACTTGATGCCGTGATGGTCCACACGGCGGGGCCCAGATACAGATAATAGATATAACTGAACACATATACCGGTTTAAAAACCATAAAATAATTTAATCATTTTCAAATATATATACGATCAGAAAATATAGCAGTCCAAATAGTTAACAGATATCAGATAGCAAATTTCAGTAATCAATCAGATGTTCAAAGTCCAATTATATAATTAAATCGGACAACAGATCAGAATGTATGGATAATAAACATATTCCAAATAAAATTTAAATAATTATAGGACTGCACAGTCAGTTCAAATATCAAATAAACAATTCAGAAAAGACACTAAAAGCCTATTCCCAGAAACCTAAATGTTCTAACATACAAGAGTGCTATCAAAATATTTAATTTTAGCAGTAGCGAATCAAATATTAAATAAACTAATAAATTTATAAATCCATAAATAAAAATATTATCAAGAGGAAATTCAGATAAATAAAATATAACAATATAAGAGAATAACTTAGTTCAAATAATATATATATAACACGAACATAGTTTTTGTAATTATTTTAAATAAATATTTTACGAAAAGAGATATAGTAAAACGACACAAAAAGTACCGTGTACTATAATTACCACGCACCTGAAGAACAGAGCAGATAAAGTTCAAGCATTATGAAAAACAGATCAAATGGTCGGAGGAATATCAGCAGAACCTTCATGTAACAAATATAATACCAAGGAGAAAAATCTCTCTTAGACTGACTACTGATAAATCTAAAAAAATAATTACCAACAGACATAAACTGAACTGATTAATTTGGGGATCAAAGAATATTATTCCATTTAAGTTATAAAAATAATTATCAAAGTAATAATATCAAAATAATCGGATTAATAAAGAAACAACCAGGGGAATGTAAATAGCAAAAAAAGACTGATATTTTTTTTGATAGGTGGAGTACATATATCCATCAGAGTATTCTGAACCCCGCTTTACGGTTGTTCAGACTAATCCCCGACCGAGAGAAGCCCCAACTCTCTCCCAACGGGGATGAGACTCGAACTCGAGACCTTCCTTGATTAGGGCTTTCCTTAACTTGTAACTTTACCACTAGATCAAGAACCTTTGGTATAAAAAAAAAAATGACGGATATTAAATGTTGAAATTTCATAAAAAGCCAAACAAGTTGAGAAAGCTAAAAGTTTTGTATCAAATATCAGATGTCTTATAATAAAACAAAAATCAATTTAATGATTCAACAAGTTAAAGTAAAAAAAAAAAAATCATTTGACGAGAAGATTAAGTAATAAAATAGTAGGAAAGTTATCTTACAAAACTTTAGAACATCTATTATAGTCTATGGTTATAATGACATAACTGTATATAACTGGAAAATAAATACATAATAAAACCCTGAAAATATGAGTCTTAAGCTACAAGGCTGGTTGCCCTATTGTTTAAAATATGACCACATCATTAGTAGACCTTACAAATTTTATAAGAGAGAACCATTTTTAACAATGTTGAAAACAAATTTAATAATGCATCCAATCCTTAATTCTATACTTAATCTACATTCAGATATATAAAAAAAAAGTACAATATGTAAATTATTGAATATATACTTAGCTTTTGTGAATATGAATTTCTTATATTTTTAATTAATACATTTTTAGCTTAATTTAGAGAATAAACAAAGAGTTAAAAATAACAATATCAAAATTATCACTTTCACTTATCAATATATACTTAGAAAATTAGGAATTAGTTGTATTTTATTCACAACAGTTATGTTATGCCCACACTTATTGTAAAAATTTCATTTTATATTCTTTGAAATATCTTTTATAACCTATTGAACATAATAAACTTCATCTTTTATTTATATAAAAAAAAACTTAATTCTTACGTTGAAGACTATTAAACAGTATTTTATTTGTTTCAGGATTGTTTGGCCATTTAAAACTATTAATAAAAACTAAAAAGTTGTAAATTTCTCATTTTGAAGATTAGGAACTGCCTAATCCTAATAACATGTTAGTTATTTAATCTTTTTACTCATTATGTTTCATATAATTATAATAATAATAATAATAATAAGACAAGACTACTTGATGTAATATTAGTATTAGTTTATACTCCAAATAAAAAAAATATTAATTTATACTCATTGAAAAACTTAAGTCAATATATAAGTCAATCTTATGAGAAAAATTGAATGTTAACCACATGCATCACGTGAGAATAATAGCAATTTTGTCGCCAATCTTTCGACCAGGAATGCAAAGTAGCGTGCGGATGCGGTTGGCTCTCCAGTCAACGCAACTCACTTTAACTTGATATCAGCAAATCATTAATCTCTTTATGACATCAACATGGGGAAATTACTGAAAAAAAAAAATGCCTACCTCTCCTCATTATGGCTAGCATTCTAACAACTTGTTCTCTTCCAAAAACAAAAAAAACCAATTCTTGCCACGAAAGAATGATATATAGCGTCACTACCAAGACCTGTTCACGATTTGGAACCAAACCTTAAGGGACGATCCGTTTTCAGAACCAACGGTTTAGTTCCGATTCCAAACCATAATTTAAAACTAATCATAATTTAAAACTAAAAAAATTATAAAAAGTACGGTTCTGAACCTGAACCGAACCATTCAAAACCAAACCAAACCACCAATTCCAATTCCTATTTTACAGGAACCGAAACTGAAACCTTAGAGGACGATTCCGAACTGACGGTTAGGTACCAATTAAAAACCGGGCATGGACGGGTCTATCAATATGAATAGAAAAAATTATGTTAATTTTGTATTAAAAAAAAATTTTCACATGTCCAAATTGTAAAATCAAGAACAAAAACGAATGACCGGTTCTGTCCCTCCAGAGTTGTTATCATCTCTGAATGAAAATGATGCATAAACCATTGAGAATGATACTTATCAAATCCACGTCATATTAAATGTAATAGTACAAAATATGACCCACTCTGCACCTGTCATAGATATTGATCTTCCACTGAACAATATAAATGTGCTACCAACCAATTCTTTATCTAACCTAACTATAAAACAGAGTTTTTTTTTTAAATAACAACTGCTACAAGAGGATACTGCATCATAACTGTACAAAAGAATTCACTTGTGCAAAAGTTCACAAATGTACGGAAATGACTAGTGTTCTATGCTAATCGGCCTGCATTATCTACTTGGGAGAAAAAGAAGAGTTATGGAGTTATGCATGCTAGTAAATTTTTACAGACTGCAATCAAGTCAGGTGAAGGATCTGAAGAACATATAGTTGAAAGTACTATTCTTGCTTCTAGCAATCCTCCTGATACGCTCTCCAAAATGTCCTCTTCGCTCGCCATAAGCGATGCCAGCAGCTTTGCACCTGCCATCCTTTCCTGATGTAAAATGATAACCCACAAATGGAATGAGACTTCCGAGTTTCGAGTACTAGAAATTTTAGGAAGAATGCAAGAGAAGATTTTCTTTTTCTATATACCACCAATAATTAGTAAAGAAATGAAAGTTCAGCTTGTAAAATAAATGTAGCTCTCAATGCTAGCTAAGAAAATTGTCTGCA
>CANYLF011229144.1:0-11749 GCA_948193215.1 Bocquillonia castaneifolia
GTGTAATTGAGAGCTGCAGCTTTATCAGGGCTTACAGATTTTAAATCATCAAAATCTGCTTTCAAGACAATAAATAAAAGAAAAAAAATGAAATGAAGAACAAAATTTACTAATGAATAAATAAAAGTAAAAAGAGAAAAAAAGGTGAGTTACCAGAACGAATAACGGACTCAGTCCAAAACCTACTCTTCTCTTTGAGATTGAATAATGAAAAGACAGATGAAGATGCCTTTCCTGCTTTACGACTCCCATGTGATCCATTTACTGTCAACTGATAATGAAAAGACAGACAGATGAAAAACAAAATTTTCTTCTTTTCTTTTAAAGTTTTTGATCAAAAACAAAATGAAAACCCAAACATAAACTAAACTCCAAATCATTCGTTAATTAATTGATTAAAAAATCAAAAAAAAAAAGTTACTACTCACCAGTAAAAGAGTACAGATCAACAACCAACTACTACAATTAGCAAAAGCAGATCCCCTTCTCCTGCTACCCATTCTCTCTCTCGATAGTCTACTGCTGTCTCCGCTCACAGTCATAAGCCCCAATTTATTTTTATTTTCAATTGTTCTCTTTTAAAATTTGTAGAATCGTTCAAAAACACCCCTCCACCCTTTCACAATTACCAATTAACTCTTGGTAAAATTATTTTTTCCTACTCGAAACTACAGTGAAATTGACAAATATATCACAATCTTTAAATTATAGGTGACTGCATAACATTTTCAACTTAAGACAAATATACTCTTGGTCAGTTTTTTATTCAAAAAAGACTGGCAAAACTATGTCATTTTACTCTATTTTTTCTTATACTGTATTCTCTTCTTCATCAGGGTATATTTGTCTTGAGTCACAAATATATATCAAACATCTACGGTTCCAAGATTGGGGTATATTTATTAATTTCACCATAATTTGGGACATGAAGTTTCATTTTGCCTTTAACTCTTTTAGGCTGGGTGAGTAAAAACAGACTAAATCGAGAGGAATAAAAAGTTAATTCATTATATTAAGTGATTTTTTCGTGTAAAATGCTTTGGTTCCTTTTAAGCTGACCGGGACAAGGAGAAGGAAAATGAGAATGATGACAAGCTAAAAAGTGATGCTATTTCAACTCTCACCAAGAAAATGGAGATGCTCCAAGATCTTGTGAAGGGTAAGAAATCAGAGTCTGATTATGATCTTGATTGTATGGGCATCTGGGGAATGAAGAAGCTACCTTCAAGGTTCACCATGCCAGATATGCAGAAATTTGATCGTACAAGCGATCCTAGGCTACACATCAAACAGTATGGTTCTATAATGGTTGCAACCCCACTGGACGTAGATTAGAAGATTGGAGTGTTTCCTTTATCCCTCATTGGTATGGCTCAAGACTAGTATCATCGCTTGCCCTCCTTAATTCCAGCGGATTGGAAAGAGCTATGTGAAGCCTTCATTGGCCAATACTTATATAATGCTAAACTTGAGGTCTCGCTTCGAGATCTCGAGATGACAATGCAACGGCACAATGAATCCTTTGTTGATTTCCTTACTCACTGGAGGAATAAGGCTGTTTTACTAAAGAACAAACCATTAGAGAAAGATCAAGGCAGAATAGTAGTTAGGAATGTGCTTCCTAATATGGTATAGACTCTACAGACTATGAACCCCAAGTCTTTTAATGACCTGTATGATGATGGACTGTAATGCGAGAAGATTGAAATAGAAAGACAGAGAGCCCAGAAGGGAAAAGCACCATATACTCGACCTTCAACACAAACCCATAAAATTGTTGATGTTAACCAAGTCCAAAACTACAAAAACTTACCCTAACAACAAATGCTCCAACTTCAATCACCCCCTGTTTTGAAGTCTTTGAAAGGCTGGAAAAACAAGGCATTTTGAAACCAGAACCTGCTAGATACCCTCCAAATGCTAACTTACCCAGCTACAACCCACACTCCTATTGTCACTATCACCAAGTACAAGGGCATCATACCGATAACTGCCTAAGACTCAAACACCAAATCGAAGACCTCATAGATGTTGGAAAAATCACTGACCCAGAATCCAAACAACCAAACACTAAAACCAATCCTTTACCTAAATACAACCGTGTACCTCCACCAAACCAAACCATGTGCATTGAGTCAGGGTTCACAGAAGAAGAAGTACTGGCTTCATTTGAACAGTCAGTTTCAAAAATAGCTCTTTTAGGGGTAGTTGAGAAGCATGTGAGCCAGTTGAGGATGGTTGGGGTATTTCCTGAAGACGAACGTGATGCCTATCTCCTCCAAGTTAAAAGGGGGAGGTGCTATTCGAGATGTTTTTATGTTTATTGCATGGTACTCCTCTTGTGAAGATGAGGCTGAAATTGATAATGATGTCCAGCTAGTGAAGGATGGACAACCTTAAGTAAAGTCTATCACTTGGAGCGGTAAAGACTACTAGAGAAAAGATGCAAACAGGACAGTGCCTGAAACTACTGTCAAGAAAGACATCCCCATCAAAGATATTATTGAGCCTGTCATTGAAGCTCATGAGGATTTGGTCACTGAACAATTGAAGAAAACCAGAGCTGATGCAAGCATATGGGACCCACTCATCTACTCAGAATAGCACAAAAAAGCTTTAGTAGATGCCTTGTCCAAGATTCATGTCCCAGTATATGCTACACCAAAAAATATGGTGAGTTTGATGACTAAGAAGAAGTCAGGAGAAATCACTTTCACAGATGAGGATTTGCCATTAGATGGTAAAGATCATAACAAGGCCCTCTACATCGCTGCTTAAGTAAATGCAAGAGAACCTCATGTGTAATGGTGGATGATGGTTCTACCATCAATGTTTGCCCTTCTAAGCTAATGCCAAAACTGGGGATTACTGCTGCTGATCTTAAGCCATCCGAATTGGTTATCCGGGCCTATAACGACTAGAAAAGAAATGTAGAAAGCATCTTTACTATAAAGGTGAAGGTCGGACCTCTTAAGTCAATGGTAGATATAACAGTGTCGGCCATCCTAATGACTTGTACTGTGCTACTCCGGAGACCATGGTTCCATTCTTTGGGAGGTGTTCCCTCCACTCTACACCAGAAGATCAAATTCCCTCATGAAGATGGAATCCTAACCATCAATGTTGAGCCAGGCCAATCTGTTGCTATTTTGAGGGTTGCTCAAATAGGTGTTATTTCTATAATAGTCTTCGGGTAATGGGGATTTTTGAGGATCCCACTAATCCCCAAGTCAATGTAATGCTGAAGAAGATGAGTTATCTACCAAGCTTGGGAATGCGAAAGAACCAGCAAAGAGTCACTTCTTTCCTTCATTTCAAATCACAAATAACTCGTGATGGTTTGGGTTATAAGAGGGAATCTTCCCAAGAGGCTAAGAATAAGAAGGGAGGAAACTTACTTTATGACTACTTTGTACTAGAAGCCGGTAATTGCTTTGATGAAGTGAATGTTATTGCTGGGGTCCCAGGTTTTGAAATCTTTGATGATTTGCTGCATATTCATCCTCCGGAGGAGTTGATTACAAATAAGTTGCTTGTGAAAGTGGAAGGGCTAATAATTAAAGATGATGCTGCCACTCTGCTTGCTATTGACGATGCTGCTCCTATTTCAGAATTAGACTCCTTTTATTGAGAGAGCTTTGCTTGATGTATTTTACTCTGTTGATGTAATTTCCTCTGAACTCTTTAAGGACGAGGATACTTTTATTGTAAAGGTCAATGATATAAGTACCAAGTTTGCTTATTTGTGTGATGTTTTCCCTAATGGCACTATACATTTCATAGATCATACCATAAGCATGTTTAATATTAATTCTATTCAAATTAGTGCATTTAATTTAGGGACAAAAGAAGAGCCTAAGGAAATATTGAATACATCCAATGTGACCCTCGAGGAAAGGGAGAAGTTCAAACAGATCCTTAAAAGGAGAGAGAAGGTGTTCGCTTGGACTTATGATGACATGCCAGGTGTTAACCTGAACATTGCAGAACACCATATTCCCATTGATCCAAAAATGAAGCCGGTGAAGCAGAAACTTAGACGATTGAGACTGGAATGGGCCAAGTTAATCATGGAGGAGATTGAAAAATAGATCAAAGCAATATTCCTAGAAGTGGTAGAATATCTAGAATGGTTGGCCAACATAGTTCCAGTTCCAAAGAAGGGCAAAGTTATAATGTGTGTAGATTACAGGGATCTGAACAAAGCATCGCCTAAAGATGACTTCCCATTACTTCACATTGATGTCCTTATCGAGAGTGCTGCGGCCAATGCTATGTACTCCTTTATGGATGGGTTTTCGGGCTATAATCAGATCATGATGGCACTTATTGACAAGTTCAAGACAACTTTCATCACAAAATACAGGGTATTATGCTACAAAGTCATGCCTTTTGGTTTAAAGAATGCGGGCGCAACTTACCAAAGAATGGCAACCACCCTATTCCATGATATGATACATAAAGAAGTAGAAGTCTACATTGATGACATGATGGTCAAATCCCTTACCCGTGAGCAGCATTTCAAAGCTTTGGATAAGTTCTTAGCCAGAACTAAAAGGTATAATTTGAGGCTAAACCCTAAGAAGTGTGTGTTTGGAGCTACTTTAGGAAAACTATTAGGCCATATGGTGAATCAGAAGGGTATAGAAGTGGATCTAGACAAAATCAAAGCCATCTAGGAGATGACGGCGCCAAAGACAAAAGAGGAGATTAGAGGATTCCAGAGGAATTTACAGTACATCATCAGGTTCATCTCAAAATTGACCATGTATGTGATCCAATTTTCAAATTACTCAGAAAAGATCAGCTGAAGCAATGGAACCTGAAGTGTTAGGAAGCTTTCAAAAACGTAAAACAATATCTAATGACTCATCCTGTCCTCCAGCCACCAAAGATAGGGAAGCCATTAATATTGTATTTGGCACTCGAAGAGGAAGCAGTATAAGCTATGATGGCACAGGTAGATGATGCGGAAGTTGAACACGCCGTTTATTACCTCAGTAAGAAGATGTTACCTTATGAAGTCAAGTATGACTTAATACAGAAGACTTCCTTGGCGGTAATTTAGGCAACGCGAAAGCTTAGGCACTACTTTCAGTCATACCGAGTTAAGGTGGTAGCCAAGATTGACCCTCTGAGGTACCTTTATGAAACACCGATGCTAATTGGGAAATTAGCAAAATTGCTAGTACTCCTGACAAAATTCGATATCCAGTACATCACAAAGAAGACTATTAAAGGCCGTGTAGTGGTCGAGTTTCTAGCTCTTCATCCAAATGGAGAGCAAGAAACCTTTGAATTTGAATTTCTGGATGAAGGACTTAATGTCATTGAGATCTAAGAATGGAAGCTGTATTTTGATGAAGCATTAAATAGTAGAGGGGCTAGAGTAAGTGTAGTTCTAGTCACCCCTGAGGGAGAAAACATCTCGCTGGCGAAGAAGCTGGGTTTTCGAGTCACTAACAACATGGCTGAGTATGAAGCTTGCATCTACGGGTTAGAAGCTGCTATGTCTATAGGTGAAAAAGAGATTGCTGTGTATAGGGATTCAATGTTAAATATTAATCAGTCCACAAATGAATGGGAAGTAAGGGATGAGAAGTTGAAACCTTATGCAGAATACTTGTAGTCTATTATAATGAATTTTCGGAAGTGTAGCTTGTTTCTCTTATCTAGAGAAGAGAACCAAATGGCAGATGCTTTAGCTACGCTGACCTCGATATGGGACAATCCGAAAGGGGTGGCGATGAAACCACTTTTAATGGGAAGATCAAGGCAGCCATGTTATTAGAATGTATGGGTAATGTGTTTAATTGGGCCTCAGGAGAAGCCATAGTTTTACGACATTTAGAAGTTCCTGAAAACTCGAGAATACCCTAAGGAGTTCTCAAGTAAACAACGATATACCTTACAGGTGTTGTCTAGAAATTACACTCATCATAATGGTGTACTTTATAGACGCACTCCAATGGGTACATTGCTCAAGTGTCTCACTAAAGAAGAAGCCATGGAAGTGATGAAAAAGATCCATGCCGGTTCATGCAGTTCTCATATGAGCAGACCAGTTCTTGCTACCAAGATTCAATGATAGGGTTACTACTGGGATTCAATGGATCATGATTGTATTCAATTAGTAAGAAAATGCCATGATTGCCAAGTACATGGGGATCAGATTCATATCCCGCCATCAGAGTTGCACAATTTGGCTTCACCATAGCCATTCTCTACATGGGGTATCGACATTGGAATCCCTAGGCACCAAGAGGGGGGGTGAATTGGTTGGTAATTAAAAATAAAAACTCTAAGAGA
The DNA here is from genome assembly GCA_948193215.1 of Bocquillonia castaneifolia. NCBI lineage: Eukaryota > Viridiplantae > Streptophyta > Magnoliopsida > Malpighiales > Euphorbiaceae > Bocquillonia > Bocquillonia castaneifolia. Next base: position 6,310 of record CANYLF011229144.1, read on the forward strand.
AGAGTTAAGCTTAAGCCAATCACACACCTACAACACCAAGAGTTATAGTGGTTCGGACACAATAAGTCCTACATCCACTCCCCAAACTCCAATTGGGTATTCCATTATCTTTGATCCTTTTGTCGGGTTCAAGATCAAAACCCAAGTGTTTTCTTTGGCTCACACTCAAACCTTTATAAGAGTTTTTCTCTTAGGCTCACTCAAAACCTAGTGTTTACAAGGCTAACACCAAACCCTTATAATGTGGTTTTTCCTAAGGCTTAACCCACAAAACCTACCCAAGTGTTTCTCTCACTAGAAACCCTTGAACCCAAGTGTTTTTATCTTTAGGACAACACTTAAACTTTTCACAAATGATTCCTAAACCATACTCCCCAAGAGCTTAGCTTTACAAGGAAATTAATTGAGCACACAAGGCTCTTACAATCAACAAAAATAAATTTAATAAAAGGTATTGAGCACAACTCACTTTGGGAAAGATTACAAGTACAAATTTGTTTCCCACTTGTTGATCATCCTTCAAATGATTTGCTGATGAACTTTTATAGCCTCTCTATCATCTCAGACTGTTGGGGAGGCTTCTAAAGCGTTTATGACCATTTTCTCTCTTTTCCAACGTTTCAATTCACGTAATAAATGCTGTATGATATCATGTAACGGGCCATTGAATAATGTGTAATGGTCATTACAGTTTGAACGTAATGACCGTTGTACATGTAACGGCTCGTTACTTCTTGCTGAGGTTGCTCCACTTGAATATGCACGGCTCGTTATGAATGTGTAACAGCTCGTTGTGTCTGGTGTAACGGCTCATTATGAATGTGCAATGGCTTGTTGTGTCTGGTGCAATGGCTCGTTGCATGGACTCCTGGCTCGTGTAACTCACTGGAACTTTTGGCTATTTTCTTCACATGTGTAACATCCCGTTACTGAATGCCCACGGCCCGTTGCATATGCAATGATCGTTGCACTTTGAAACACTTGGAAAAATCCTGAAAAATAACTTAACTAAAACATTAGTTAATTAACTTGACTTAGGACTTTTAATCCACATCAAAACAAGGATTAAGTGCCCAAAAGGCCAACGTTATCTCACTTTTTGATGTAGACAAATCCTAAGTCAATTTGGGTTTGAATTTGAGGCAAAATGCTCAAACTCCCCCTCAAATGAAGCATAAAGGATTTTTTAAAAGATTTGTAAGGTTTTGTTTATAAAACAAAGAAAACAAAACCTATTTTTTAAAAACATACAAAACATATATAGCCAAAAGCAAAAGCAAACCAAAGCAAATTGACACACTTCTCCCCTTTTGTCAACTTGAAAAAGGAAGAAATGGCCATAAAACATATCACACACAAGTCTCAACATCTAATAGATGCCTAAAAAGATTTAAGAAAAAGCATAAAAAGCTCTAAAAAAGCAATGTCATAAAAAATGAAACCATGAAATGGACACTAACTCAAGAAAATGCATTTTGTTCAAACACTTAAAGATTTTAATGCATTTTATGGAAAATTTTTTTTCAAAACTTGCAAAATTTGACTTAAGAGTGCAAAGAAGTTTTGAACCTTGAAAAATATGCACGTTAGGACATGGATGTTCATATCATGTGTATGCATAGATATATGAATAATTGAAGCTCAAGAATAAAGCAATCATTATGCAATATTCACATAAGCATTTCAATTATATTGAAAGAGACATAAGAACATACATTGTCATACATACACAAGTCCAACCATTAAAACCAACACAATTGAAACCAATTAAACTTGAAGATAAGTTGGTTTGAATTACCAATTGTGATGCCTTGAAGATGGTGTATGATATTTGTTTTATTTTCCTTGTCAGGCTTAGCAATTTGTGAATGCTATAAGCTCCCCCTTAAAATTTGTCTCATTGCTTCTTCCTTGAAATGTGTTTTGAGAATCCGCCATAGATATGTCATTAGTTGTTTGGCTTTATGGATTCAATCACACCTATGAACACAAAGACAACAAAGACTTGGGTACCTAAAGATACTTGGGTCCTTAGGGGTTAGTCTTGAGTTGGTCCATTGGGATTAACCTCAATTGGACTTTCCTCACATAGCAATGAATATTAATGTGGCCATGTTCCATATAATAGAAGCATTGAGCTCTAGCAAACCTATTGGTATGGAATGTTGGCTTGCCTTTGAATGAGCCATGAGAGAGTGCCTTAGGCTTTGATGTAATCTTAGCTTTTGGCCCCTTTGGGTTCCCTTTAGGTTTGGGACCCTTTGAGTTCCCCTTAGGCTTAGTATTGACCTTTGCCTTTGGTTTACTCTTCTCAAGCTTCTTAGGCTCATTATGATGAATGTGATTAGGCTTCCCTTTAGTTGTTACCTTTGAAGCTTTGGCTTCAACCTTGGGGGCATCTAATAATGAGGCTTGGATGGTAAAGGATTTCATAAACACCATGGGTTTGGTTGATGAGGTAGATGCTCCCTCATAACCAAGCCCATACTTGGTAGAGGTGGATCTTTAAGACATCAAAAGATTGTCCAAATCCCCCTTTCCCTCATGAAATTTAGAGATAGTGCTATTGACACTCTCAAGCTCCTTCTTTAGTTATTCTCTTTTTCAAGAGTGTTCATTGAAGATCGTGTAACGGCCTCAAAATTTATTAATAATTAATTATGCATTCATATATGTAAATCACTACATTAAGTATGACATTAGCATTCTAATTATTTGTAATACATTGCATAATGTATGGTGGAATGTATTGTGTGTAATAAGGTTTGTGGGAGTTGGATTGGTTGAGGGAGCTAATTGTAATAGAAATAAGAGTTAGTGATTAATTGGGAGATAGTATATTATTGGAGGGTTGTATGGTGAAGGAAATATTGGTGACATGTGGCAATTGTAGGAGGATGGAGGGTGGAGGACAAGTGTCTTGCTATGAAAAAAAAAAAGAAAGTGACAAGTGTCAATTGCAGAGAGTGCAAGATGGCACACTCTTAATTAATTCAATAATAATAATAATAATAATAATAATAATAATAATAATAATAATAATAATATTATTATTATTATTATTATTATTATTATTATTATTAAATAAAGATAGTGGATAATCTCTACAATCCTACACTCCACTTCTTCTTCTTCCTCCCTTCTTTTATTCTTACGTTTCCTATACAAAACCTCCATTAATGGAGATTTGAAGCTTTTGATTGGAGAAAACAAGAAAAGATGGGAGATTATAAATAGCAAATAGAGTAATTGAGGCTTAAAGGATAATTGAGGTGAGTTATTGTTTGTTTATTGAAGGTTTATTTATGTAGGGGTTTTAGAGGATTTGGAGGTTTTTGATTAGAACTTCATAATTATGTAGTTAAAGCATATGGGAGAGTATATTGGGTAGTTTGGATATAGAATTGATATTGAATTGCTTGTTGAATGGATATATGTTTAGGAAGTTCCTAAAGCAAGGAATTGAGAAGGAAGGCTAGTAAGGCTAATGGTGTTCTACAAGTTTGTAAGTATGTAATTGATTAAATTTGTGTATATTGAGTGAAAACTATTATGTTTGCCTAATTGCTATGTTTTGTATGAATTGTGCAATTATGAATTGATTAAGTTGTTAATTAAGTTAATTGGTTGAATTGTGCATTTGTGAGATGAAATAGAAGTTGATTGATTGGTAAGATTGTGTTTTGTAATGCTATTAGTTGAATTGAGAAAGGTGTGATTTGGTTGCAATGAGAATGTTGTAAGTTATGATAATGATTGAATGTGGTTGAATTTGTGATTTGATGAGATGTTGATGGAAAAGTTGTGAATTTGGTTGTGGTGAGAATTGTTGAATTTGTGATGAGAATTGTGATTGTGATTGTGATTGGAAAAGGATGACTCTTGGGGAATGTGGGATGTGTGTGATTGAGAAAGCTGAGCCGGGCGGATAGCTACCCGAATGTGTGAGATGGCGAGACTGAGCCGGGCGGATAGTCTCATCGGTGGCCACCTAATTGTGAAATGTGAAATGTGAAATGATATGAGAAAAAGAAATGAAATGTGAGGAAATGTGAGGTTGAGTCATCCGAGATTGATTTGATGAGAATTGATGTGATTTGATATTGGTTAATAATTGTGATGATGATTTGGTTTGAGAATTGCTTTGGTTGTTCTTGGATGTGTTTAAATGGTGAAAATTGATCTTGGGTGTATATTACTTTAATGAAGTATGTGTTGTTTATATGTTTGGTAGTTTTGGCTGAATATATTCCTGGTTAATTGATTAAATGCTTATTGAGTTGCCAGCTCACCCCTTGGCATAATTTTTCAAGTTGAAGATAGAAGTTTACGTGCATTACAGTAGAAGTTCAGGTTGGCCAGTGAATAATGAGCATTTTGTGCATTTGGTTTGTAAACAGCATTTGTATGTAATTGGTTTTTAGGAATGATATATGAAAAGTATGTGTAATGAATCATTTGATTGTATAAGAGTATTTTGGTATATATAAGAGTTGATTTTGAGTCTGTGGGAGACTGATTTTACAGGGCAAAGTCAAAAATTCTGTTTTAAAACTGTGATTTTTGGGAAACTTTTTCGTTTCAAGGTTTTTAGCTGAACAACGATCGTTGTTCGGCTAACAACGATCGTTGCTGTTTTAACAACGAGCTCATTGTTCGTTCCCACGAGCTTGTGTATCTTGCTAGAACTTTTGGCCATTTTTCGTGATTTTAACAACGATCATTGTTAATTTCACAACGATCGTTGCTCACTTAACAACGATCGATGTTACCCCCTGTTTTAAAAAAAAATCAATTTTGGAAGGAAGTTTTAATGGACTTTTAATTTATGATTGATTAGTATTATTATGTATTTTAAACCTTATTGTATTGTTTTGGTTCCGGGTCGTTTGATTTTGGTATTAAAGCAGGGATTAGGTCCCTAGGGAACATGTTTTAGTAAAATGGTCATAACTTTTAGCACAGGATGAACTAGAACGCCCGTAGTATACCAAATTGAAGCTTATTCAGAGATCTAGATGAATAATAGGGTTTACTTGTAATAGCCTAGTTTGGGGGTCAAAAACAATCATTTGAAGCCTCAAAATTGAGTTTTAATGTTGAAAAGTGTAAATTGTGTGAGTGTGCATGAATGTGTTTGTGTTATGTAACTGAAATGTGTAAATGTGTAATGTGATACGTGATTGCATAAAGTAAAGGTGTGCTATGTGATATGTCAAAGTGAATTAAAGATGATAGTGTGCTTGTAATGAATAGTTCGCTTGTGTGAAAGAAGTGATAGGATAAAGGGGGTGTTGAGGTCACCTCATGTAAGTGTGTATTATTTGAGCATATGACATTCATATTAGTAAGGTTTATTATTTATATAAGTAGGATGAGCATTGCATAATCCACTGGCCAAAGGTATCTCATAAGTAAGTACATTATTGTTGTGATATGG
>CANYLF011229508.1:0-11163 GCA_948193215.1 Bocquillonia castaneifolia
ACGGACAATCATTCCAACAATATTTTAAAATTAGAGAAAAATATTTGACTATTTGATAACAAAAAAAGAGCATAAATTTTCAATTTTAGTTAATGAAATCTGCAATGTTGGAGCAAATCAAAGTGATAGTTACATAAAAATATACTTTACAGGTTCAGAGCGAGAAAAATATATTAAAGTTTAGGGTGATTATAAACAGGTTTTACAAAAAAAAAAAACATAAAATTTTGAAATATAGTTAGCGAAAATCTGCTTGGGTAAAAACGAAAATGGTATAATGATTTTTTCAAAAAAAAAAATATAACTTTCTATGGTGAATTTCCCATTTTAGTTCATTTTAAAAATTTATTAATATATTCTAATATTGTTTTTTTTTTATTTTAGTTTAATTCTAAACAACTTAAAAGTAGTGTGTCATTAATAATATCCAACACCTTTTAATCATAATTCTAATAAATTCTTATTGATTGAGTTAATAAAATTGAGAATCAGCGTGCAATAAAATCACTTATAATTAATATTATTGATGTATCAAAGAATAATAAAAGTATTAATTTTGAATTTATGCAATTTAGATATAATATCAATGTATCCAAAGTAAAACATATATATTAACTTAAAATTAATAAAATATAATGTGATTATAAAATAAAAGAGTAAAAATTCGAATAAAATATTAAAGTTTTAGTTTCGTAAGTAATAATTCAAAAAAAATACATTTTTGTACCAATCATTATTAAAGTTTGGTTTATTTTTAAATATACTTAATGTTTACTTCAATATTCTCCTTAATAATTAAAGAATTTTTACTAATTAATTATTAAATAATATAATATGAAAGAATGAAATTGATTCCTTTTATTGAACATTAGTCATAAGAGAGATTCTAATTTCTTTTTTTAAAAACTCATCACTGTCATCTTTATTTAGGGTTATTGGTTGACTTTTTCATCGATGATAAACCCTTCCAAATCATTTTATTTTATTTTTATAATAAATTGGATATTTTCTATAAATAATTTAGGTTTACTTTTTTTATTTTTGAGAGTTATATTTCTTTGTTTTTATGATAAATGGTTGTTTTTATCCAAGATTTAGATTTATTAGCTCATTTTTGAAAGTTGTTTCTCCTTTTGTGAGAAATTTTTTTCTTTTTTTTATGAAACTCTAATCTAATCTATCAACTAAAATTATCATTCTTATGCTTAGTAACATGATGTGAATCTTCACTGTTAGGAAAGATATTGAAATACTAAAAATTTACAGGACAAAATTAAATTCGTATTCACTGGAATCGAATTAATATGCCATAGATAAATAATTTTTTATTAATATTTTAGACTATAAACGTGTTTTCTTTTACCGGTTTTCTTTTATTGGTGTCAAAGGATTATTTATAAATAAAATTATTTTATTTCTATCTATATATGACACGTATATGAGAGAATCTACTTTCTATAGTTTTGTCTAAAAAACAAAAAAGAAAAAGAAAAAAAATTAGTCGCACATAACTAAAACTCTATTCTCTTTCATTTTCTATGGCTACCTTGCATTTGTTTTTAATTATTTTTCGAGGTTATCATCTGCTCCTTTATCGGTAATAAGCACTTTTTTTAAATAATTTTCCTTATTTTGAACATCTTATAATTTTGTTTATTTTTTTTGAATAAATTAGATTATTTCATTTTTAATTATGTTATATTCTCTTTCATTAAGATTTTTGTTTTTTTCTCCTTTTAAGAGAGTTTTTATTTTTCTTTTATAAGAATTATTTATTGGATATAAAATTAATATCATGAATCTCATTACTCATTAAAAAAAAAAATATTAAAATTACCCTAAAAGTATTGCAATGATAATAAAATCATGTGCATGAAGCTGAGTCTGTCTACTTATTAATAGTGTAGATGATGAATATAATATTGATGTATTAAATTTTAAATATATTTTATTTTGTAAATGTTGTGTGGTGTATTATTAGGGTTGTAATCGAGCCGAGCTTTGGGATGTTCGGGCTCGGTTCATTCACTAAATGAGCTCGAACCAAGCACCACTATTCTCATATAGCGTTCACGAGACTAACCGAGCTTTTATCGAGCTTGATTTTTATTAAATATTAATTTAAAATATTTTATTATAAAATTATTCTTAAAAAATGATATTTACAATTCAATGTATATAAATTATAATTTAAATATGAAATTTATGATTATATATAAATATAATAATCACTATTTTTACTAATTAAAAATATTTATAATTTACATATTTACTGATAAATTTATTTTTACTTATAAAATTGATATATAAATTATAAATATTATTGATTTAATTTCAATAATTTATTTATAAGTCTAAATATATATGTTAAATAAACAATTAACGAGTTTGTTCACGTTTTTAAATAAACAAGCTCGTGAACACTTAATCAAGCTATTCACGAACGTAAACGAGCCAGGCACCTTGATGTTTCAGTTCGCCTCGTTTAACTAAACGAATAAAAAATTGAACTCGAATTAAGTTCGTTTAGCTCATGAATGAGCTCGAATCCAACTCAATATACCGAGCTGCTGATGAGCAGCTCGGTTCATTTAGAACCCTACGGATTATGAGTGAGGCATAAAAACCAATAAGTTTTGCCGGTTTCAAAAACAATATCTATTCTATATGAGTCCAAGAAGTAAATATCTTATGGACTGCTAGCAATATATACTCATGCATTAGCCTGACAAGAATATGTACGAGTCTCTCACTTAGCCCTAGCCATCAAGTTTGCTTTCACTCACAATCCAAACTCTCACTCAATTTGTTTTCGGTTTGAGATTGGCCGGAGGGAACAAGGCTCTTCTTCTCCTCTTCTCTTCTCTTGTGTAATCAGTTTCTTCCTCTCGAGTCTAATAAAGTCAAGTCTATAGAATCCATGTGCATACCTGTCGATTTCTGGTTGGAGGGCCTTTTATTTAACAAGAAAGAAAGACCAAAGGAATCGAATTCGTGGATTAAACATTAAACAAGCATGTCAACAACGCCCACTCATCCTTTTAAACCTATTATTGCATTTGTCTTCCACTGACCACTGCCCATTTCTTTCCCCCTTCTAAATCTCAAATAAATAATACCACAGTGCATCGTGTCACTACTGCATTGGTCCATCCCCTTGTTATTTACAATAGGAGGAAGCCCACATTCAACTTTATGGACGGTTCCAATAGATATCATTGTTGAAGCTCAACTTTCTTGTGTTGCATGATAGATAATAGATAGTGCCCTCAAAACATTATCTTTTGTTTTAATAGAGTTGGGACACAGTATTCTCTGTTTTCATTTAGCATTTACATAACAAATAAAAGCCTAAACCTTTAGCTAGCTTGTGATAAGGAGCAAATGTCAAGGCTTCCCTATTTAGGCATGCACTTGTGCTCATTGCCAAAGGTACTTGAGCTGCATTGGGTATTTTACAAACAATAAAAAAATATTTGATACAAGTCAAAATCTTATGCTCATCATCATCCACTCAAATGGGAAAAATAAGGTCCACCAATAAAAATGACCAAGACAATGGGGATAAAGTTTGATCAATTCCAATTACATTGTGCAAAATTAGCTAAAATTTTATGCTAAAGAATCTGTCCGCGATCTTCGTGCCTTCTCCTAGATTTAAGATTAAGTTTCAAATTCAAATGCAATTGCAGGAGATCAAGTGATCAACCTAAAAAAACCTCAATCACTTCCAATTGATGCATAATAACAATTTACAGTTATTAATTATTGTTGCTCATATAACGCCGGTACAAGAATAGACCTTCCTCTTGCATTAACTAATGAAATGAATTAATACCAATCATGATACATGAAGATTTTGTATTTCAACCTGCAATGTTCTAAATTTTTCCTCAATTTCCGATAATTCATATTGAACATTCAAAAGTTCATCTAGTCTTTGTTGTGCTGCATCTTGACAAGGCTTGCTGACAGTTTTTACGAAGTTTTCCAAATTCGCAACAGTTTCCAAGAGATCCTTCTGCATTGCCTCTTCAACTTCGCGTGTCAAGCCATCTGCAAACTTACTTACTTTATCCATCAGCCCTCTCTTGCGGTATGGGAAATTTGAAATTGCTATGAACCTATTTCAGGAAAGAAGAATTGGTCAGATGTTACAACCTATCCTGTAATGCACACTTCAATGAGATTAAAAAAAAAATACTATGATGATATATGACACTATTATTTGTTTCCTGCTCTAAGGATAGGTTTGAAAAAATGTAAATTCAGAACAACATCTAATTCAGATGAAGAATCTCAATATAAGTAAATTTAGAAGAGTATCTGTAACAAATTAATAATCTTAATACTGAAAAGTGCAGCTGATTAACCATATAGAGAAATTTGGCAAATATTTTTCAGAAAAGAGAGGGAGGGGACTGAAGGGAGGATGGATTACCCTCCAGCAGAACAAAGTCCCAGAGCAAGAAGATCTTCCAAAGTGGTAGGTAGCACGGATGTCAAAAGAGAGGCAGAAAAACCAGCAGCTCCTAATCCACCAAAAGTTCCTAAGTACTACAAAAAAAAAAAAAAAAAGTATTCCACCTCAGGAACGATAAGAAACCTCATTGCATCTCAAACAGAACAAAAATCAGTTGTCTTATGAAATAGTACATAAATGCAAAGTTTACAGAAAAAGATTCAAGTAACATTTCAGTTAAATGATGTTTTAAATTTTAAATAGACATCATCTGCATCCAGAAAGCAGATGATGGTTCCACTTTAGTGTTTCTAAGACAATAACTTTTAGATTTAAAACAAAAGGCTTCACACCTTAATTAGTTTCATTCACTAACACAAATACCTAATGTCTAAAAAACATGAATTTGGGTGTCATCTATTTCAGCCACTTCGAGACAGTTCTTAGTCCAAGGTTCCATCTCTGAACATCAAAGAAATACACCAAATTGTCCCGCCCCCCAACACACTAAATTTTGAGCTTTGGAATACCAAGTGTTATGTTAAGAACATCAAGTGCTGCCAAAATAGGGGACCCAAGTTTAAGAAATAAACAATAAACTAAATAAGTAAAAAAAAAAAATCTAATACAGTATCTCACAGATCAAAGAAATCAAACTTCAAACATAAATGAGGTCCATCTGCAAAAAATGATTTGTTTGCAAGTATATTCCACCATTCTCCAAAAAAAAACTCAAATTTTAACACTTTTCTAACCTTATTTCTACTTAAGAAGCAATATGTCACTTGCTGAAACTATATATCGTAGTAGCTACAAAAACTTTCCAGTAGATATGCTTCTGTGCCTATCAAAATATATGTGTGAAATTTTCTTGAAGAACTCAACTTTATGCCTGCAAATATATATCTTTGCTTGCATGCATGTTGTAGGGTTCTGAAAATAGGTTGGCGGGTCGGGTTCATTTCATGTTGGATGTGTCATGACACAATACGGGTCAACCCAGACACGATACATTTATTAAATGAGTTGACACAACACGATACGGGTTCTATGTGGGTTGACACGACACTGCACGCATAACATATTTAGTTAAATGAGTCATATTTAGGTTATAATAAACATGATCCGTATAACCCATTTAAGTTAAACAGGTTGGTTAAAATCAACCTAACCCATTTAACTTTTTGAACAAAAAAAATTAATTTGTACATCCAAAGTATAAAAATAAAATAAACTCAATCTAATAGCATCTAAATAAATATAAAATTCAAAAATATATATAAATGCAACACATAATTAATAATACAAGTTTAAATAGAAATTAAAAAAAATTAAACTTCAGAAATATTAAATTAATTATTTAAATAATAAAAATTTAAAAATTTTATAATATCCTTACGTGTGTGTGTGTGTGTGTGATAAGGTTATAAACTTATAATTAATTTTTTAAATTACATAATAATTTTAAATAAATTTATATCCTGTTAAAGATATGTATATATAGAAAGATAATTGTGTCATAATGGGTTGGTGAATCAACTCGCGACCCAACCCATATATTTAGTATTTTAAACATGTCAACCCATTTATGACATTAGCCCTCTGAGCCTCAATTCTAACCCGTAAAACTCTCGAATCATTTTATCATGTCATGACCTATTTGACAGCCCTACATTTTTGTGTACCAAAGTGACTTTGTCTCTGTAATCATTCAGCTAATATACAAAACTTATTAACAGATAGCATTGTCAGGCTAGTCAATTTTTGGCAATGCTATATTTTGCTTTAAAATCTTTCAAAACTCAAATTCATTATTTCATTGATTCCTGGCCAACTAGATAGTGAGACATATTTTAACTAACCACTTCACGTATTTCCTGTTCAAACAGCTTAGAAGCTGCAACAGTACTGAAGTTCTCTATTGCTTTCAAGCCAAGGTCATCAACTTTTTCCAGCAATGAATAGGTCTGTGAATGCTTGTGTGCCTTTGGACTGATGATTGAAGGCCATCTTTCTTCAAAAGATTCTTTGTACAGTTTTCCTTCATGACCACAACTTGATTTTAACCATAATGCATATTGTTCGAGTAGTTTCTGCGTGCCAAGGTAACATCAAAGAGAAACATTAAAATTTAAATAAACGTCAACAAGTCAGAGCCAATTAAATCTACAAACAAATGGAACCAAAATTACTAAAGAAACGTGATAGAAGAAGGAAATGTTTGGCAGCACTTCAATATTCAAGATCCAAAGAGATGCAAAAATCCAATCCAGCCACCCAAACAGAATAGCAAGCACAAAACCAAATACATCATGATGATTTTAGGCCTTCCAAAAGTAATAAAGTGGAAAACAATGAAGGATAACTTGTTTCTTTTATCAACACATCATATAAAACCTGAGATCAGACATACTGAAATCAGTTCCGAAACAGCACAGATAAATTAGCTTACTTGTCCATCTGAAACTGCAGGAGCAATTATATCATGTTGAACCCTGAAGGATGTAGGCGTCATGGTAGATTTTTCCCCTTTTAACAAGTATGAGATGGCAAGATCAAGATTTGATATTTGTAGACTAGATTCTATAAGCTCCAGGACACGGGATTTTGTTGTTTCAATCTGGAATTTTATTCAGAGTAAAAGTTAGAAAACCAGCACATTTTTATTTTAAAAGCAATATTTAGCACTAATTCCCTCGAACTCAGCTGTGCAAGTTTGTTTGTTTTTGGAAGGGAGAAAACTATACCAGTGATAAAGTTTTTCTTCTCCAAGGGATGCTCTCCTTTTCAATCTTCATAGCATAATCTTTCACACTGTTAACCATTTCAGACAGAGTGGCCAGATCTTGCTCAGCATATTGCCTTTCTTGTTTCACAAAAGCCTCACAAGAAGAAAGTATACGATCAGCAATTGCAATTGGTGTTTCAAGTTTGAGCTTCATTCTTTCCATTCCTGTTTCTGTTGATCCATCTAAGAAACTGTACAGGAACTTCTCAAATTCATAGAAACTGCTGGTTTTCCATTGAGACTCTGAAGCTAATGATTCTTTATAATCTCCGTTAGTGTTAGATGAAGCTGACAGTTTTGCTTCAAGAGCAGATCGAGCAGAAACTGGATATAATATCACATTTTCAGTGTTCAGCAACTTCCTCGTATTGTCCTTGATGAATGATACAGCTTCCTCAAGCTAGAGAAATCATGAAGGATAACTTAGAACACTTGCAAGTGCTTTACGTCTCTATTAAATATAAATCGCTACAAGATTGCTACCAGGAATACTGACAGAACAACAGGAGAAATGTTCAAAAGTAAACCTCACTGGCAGTCTGATAAAGGTCGGATTTATTTAAGACAAACACAACTTTCTTTCTCCACTGTTGCGTGTAACGAAGAAAAGCAACCTGGAAAAACAATTATCAGGATTAATAAGCAAAACTAGGACCATCTTTGGAATTAGAAAACACTGGATGAGATGATTTCTGGATCTTAGTGCTATACTGCTATTACATCCTCAAAATATACAAACAATAATCCATGAGAAATATAAATATTATTGTTCAACCTTTTTTAGTCTCAAACTCTTAATTGAGTGCTTCTCTAGATTACACAAAACAACCATGTGCATCAGGGAAGTGTAAGTTTTGAACTCAATTTACATGGATGTTGATATCAATTTCAATCCAGAATTTTTCTACTTTCCTACTCCCATACTTGGGTTGCAACTGCAAAAATCTAAAAAAATTCACTTCTAAATTCATCAAGAGATCTTCATTTCATTCTCAAACCTCAATGCAGTGTAACATTGCCATTTGAAGATGAAGATAAGACATAACAGAGGTCAGAGCAATGAAATAACTTACTGATATTTTCCAGAAAATAAGCTACAAAAAACAAGAAATGGCAAGAAATCACATGAATCATCACATCCTAATCCATTCTATAACAGCAATAAACAATTAAATAGCATAGCATATCAGATTCAACAGTGAAGCTGCTAAATATTACCTCACTTTCAGTTAAAGGGCGGTCAGCAGAAATAACAAAAAGAAGCAAATCTGCACGAGGCACAAATTCCTCAGTTAGCCGCTGTTGTCTTTGGAGAATGACATTGGTCCCAGGTGTATCAACAATGTTCATCTGTTTGAAAGATTAGACATCAGATACCTTAGTTACATCACATAGAGCAGCCACCATGAAGTAGAATTTATTTTACATGAAGCAATTTCCATGCAGTATTTATTTCAGTTATTTACAAGGCAAACCCTCAACAAACAAGTAGACACAAGGAATATGTTCTAGTATAGAGCACAGCCTTGTTAAGGTAAGCAGCTTTAATCCAGCAACAAGAAAGATGAACAGCACAAAACGATCACCAAGATTAATTGACCTGATTGGTAAGTGGTACTAATACTTATGCTTCTTGCATGGAGAGAATTTGTGTCAATAAATCTATGTGCATGTACAAATTCATATTACCAAGTAACCATTGGAATTGGGGATTTAAAGGATTTGAACATCTTAGAATTGTATTCAGGATTCAGGAACACAAATGCGATCACACCAAAGTACTCACTTCATTAAGAATGGGAGCAGGGATGTAACATATATATTGACCATCTGGATGCCTTTCACAACGATGTGGCTCTTCAGAATTATCCTTAGAATAGCGTAAAAATGTGATCTCATTTGTTGTAGGAACAACACCCTCTTTCAGGTATCTTTCTCCAAGAAGCGCATTGATAACGGTTGATTTACCAGAATTAAATTCACCCTGGTGCAAAGTTAAAGAGTCATGGAAAGGAGGGAAAAAAGCAACTTTGGCAGATTTTGCTTAAAGTTAATGCCATGCATGTATAACAGATTACTGTAAAACCTGAATGCTTTTTCGGCATTACAAACTTGTCTATTTTAGTTTCTTTAAAGATATATGCAAACAACAGAAAATAAAGTATGTTATTAGCACCTAATGACAGTTGGCTGAATCCAAATGGTAGCAAGGTTGAAGGAAACTAGTACAAGAACAGGGTCCTTTAAAAAGTAGCAAAGTCAAGGTGATGTGAGATACTGGGATTTAACTGAACATACACTCAAAAAAAATTTGACCAGCATGTGAAGGCCAAAATAGAGTGAATCTGATCATATATAATATTTCTACACAAATTGGAATGTATGAACATTTAGTTCATGATCTTATCACAGACCTAAATATGAGAGAACATTCGATGCACCGGCAAGTGGAGGATTAAACTTACCACAAATCTTTTTAGTTCAAAAGTTATTATACAAAAATAAAAGTTAATTATTAAAGGGTGAAATTTCTAGGAGGTTCAAACTAAACAAAAAAAAAGGGGGATTTATTTGAAATTCAGAGCTAATACCCATGTATGTCCTTGGAACCAGAATTTGTTGAAGTTCAGCACACAATTACCACTATAGCCAGGAAAAATGGCTCATCAATTTGAGAAACCGCATCAATTAGAAGTGATACCTCCTCCATCTGTCACTCAAAAAACCAATACCCTGTTTCAGGCACAGAGAGGGAACCAAAAAGCAAAAAAGATAAAGATCACATGAAAGTCAAACTCAACTCAACCTGAGGAGCAGCTTTCTGAATAACATTAATAGCTTGAAGTAATATTGACCTCTCAGTTTCTATTAGCTGTTTTTCTCTATCCTTGATGTTCACAAAGCCAGCCACCTTGGCATTCTGAAGAACATCATTTCCTAGGGCTGAAGAATCGTGCTTATCGAGTTCACTGCCATTAGCACTTAACAACAGGGTCAAAGACTCATCACTAAACAGCCTAAAATCTTTCAAAGACAAAACTAGACCACCAGCACCGGACTTCAACAACTCAGAGGCAACCTCAACAACCGGTCCAGGTGAAGCAGCAGAAGCATAATTAACAAAGATTGGTATCTTGACATCAGAAAATACTTTGTTCAAGTCAAAATGCTCCTGTTTCTGCGGATCATATACGAGAAAATCAGCACCTTCAGAATTAGAGGCATTGAAAGCATCCATAGGAGTCTGCACATATCTGGCTACTAAAGGTAAAAGAACAGAATCCGATTTAGAATCCACCATCATATTTCTTGCCACAATTGAAGGGATACCTGTAACAATTA
Source organism: Bocquillonia castaneifolia (assembly GCA_948193215.1). Classification (NCBI taxonomy): domain Eukaryota; kingdom Viridiplantae; phylum Streptophyta; class Magnoliopsida; order Malpighiales; family Euphorbiaceae; genus Bocquillonia; species Bocquillonia castaneifolia. The sequence continues at coordinate 10,593 of CANYLF011229508.1, forward strand.
ATAATATAAGAATTAAGAAGGAAAAAAGAGTAAAATATGATAAGAAAATGAAAGAGAGAAAAGGCAAAAACCTTGATCGGATAAAACGACGCCGTTGGCATTAACAGCAGAAGCAATATCAACACGGTCGCCAACTAACAAATAAGCACGATCTTTAATAACAGATTTTAACAAACAAGCAGCTTCGTAGAGTGACTTTCCACTTCCACTATTAAGTATGACAATACCGAGATATTTAGAAACAGCTTTGTCGATAAAATCCAGGGCATTGAACTGAGAGTCCAGCAAAACGTCGTCGGGTTGAAGGTGGAGAACGAGGCTTGGAACTCTAATTTCAGGACGCTTATAGCCACCAGGAAAAACGGTTCTGGGCTGGTGCAGAGGTGGAGAGTCATTGATGTTTAGGGAAGAAGAGGGGTTGTTAGGAGGGAGGGAGAAACGGTGCGTTTTGTGGGGAAGGGATTTGAAGCGAGGGAAAGAAGGGGGGGACAGGAAAAGAGAGGGGGGAGTGGTGGAGGTGTGAAGAAGAGAAAGGAAAGGTTTCATAGTGAAGGGAAAGAGTTATCTGTGA
>CANYLF011229715.1:0-10320 GCA_948193215.1 Bocquillonia castaneifolia
AGTATCTAATGTATTTGCCCCTAATAAATTCAAATAATTAAGCCTAACTAATCTTAATATCAAAAATATATGCGCATGTTACCACTGTTTATAAATACTACCCTTTTAGAAAAATATATGCATATATTTTTTTTAAATGTCATTTTATAAACTGATGACATATATATTTTATATTTATCCCTATCCTTTAAAATTATCAGTATTATATTTTATTTAAATTGATAAATATATAGGATTTATTTTAAAACAGTACCTACACATACAACTGAAACATGATTCTCTATATACATGAACATGCAGGGACGCTTAAATGAAAAGCGTCAGCAAGTGAATCAATTATCAGATATTTGAAAATTGTTTGACGACACAAAAAAGCGTCGCTAAGTTTCTAAATAAGTGAATATGTAATTACTTGACGACGCATAAAAGTGTCGTTACATTAGATAAATTAGCGACGCTTTTTGTAAAAAGCGTCGGCAGAATGAAATTTACAGTTGGATACCCTTTACGTCGTTGATTTATGGCCAGACCCCATTTTTAGCAACACAATTGGGGACGCTTTTTAAAGCGACGGTAAAACATTTTAGGGACGGAAAAAGCGTCGGCAAATGCAAATTTTGACCAATCCCATAGACTATTTTTCTTGTAGTGATGTACTGTAATGGAGATTTTAAATATGTACAAAACCTATGAAGCACCAACACTTCACTTAGAAGGAGCATGTAATGTCTGGCACTTTTAAGACACGTGCATCTGTCCGACACTTGTCCGACATGTATCAAACACATAAATCGTGTCCAACAAATAAAAATAAATTAAAAAAATCCAACACATGTGTCTGACACATATCTTATCTGTGTCGGGTACATAGTTAAATTTTAAATTTTATAAAAAATAAAAGAAAGATTGTAATAGAAGACTACAAACAACAAGATTCTAAGAATAATTTATCTAAAACTTTAAAATAACAATTATTTCCTTTTCATTATTTTCTGCATTTCTACTCTTTGTAATTGATTGTTGTTTTTATTATTAAACTTTTTGTATTTCTTTTCTTTTTTTATAAGTGATTGTATTTTTTTTCTTAGACTATATTAAGCACTTTTATGATTAATTTAAAAAGTTAGATGATAAAATTTTACTTTAAAAAGTTTTAAATACTCTATTAGGTTTAATACATTATCATTTTTAAATAAAGTATTGATTGTTGTTATGTTAATTTAGTAAATGAGATATTTTATATATATGTTGTTTTTATTAATTTTGTTAATAAATGTATGAAAATTAGACATATATTTTAAAAATTATATATAATATATAAGTGTATTCTTCACGTATCATGTCTATATTTTTAAAAAATTTATATATTTTATCTCCATATTGTGTCGTACACGTATCACCGTATCCATATCCATGCATTATAATACAAAACTCTTCCTTGATTGATTTTGGCATGGGAGATTTGGAAACAACGTAATGAAAAGATCTTTCGAAATTCAACAACAGTCAAGGATTCTTTGTATAGTTCTTTTTACTTGTCATTGTATCTTCTTAAATGTAAATATACTGGACTAGCTTTTTCAAGTGATGATGTAATACGTTGTCCCTCCTCCTTCATTAAGTTGTAAGTTTTCTTTTCTGACCATTTCTTTTGGTCTTTTATAAAATTTCCCTCATTCATCAAAAAAAAAAAAGTAATAAATTATATAACTAGAATACATTTATTTTTAAATGTAATTTTATTTTAAAAATTAAATATTTGATAAATATTTTGCATGTTTATGTATTATATTCTATTAAGTTTTATTTATATAATTTTATCATGAGGAGGTTTAGTTAAATTTTTTTTTTTCCTATGAAGGACCTATATATATATATATTTATCATAGCACAAAGGTTCATATATGCATTTTGTTAGGTTCACATGTCTTTAAGTTGTGTAATTTTAAATATCTATATTGTTTTTAAAAAAAATGAAAAAATAAGGGTAGAATTGTAATAAACTAAAAATAGTATGAAAATAAATTACTTTTCTGACAGTATAAAGAGATTTCAAAAAATAAAAATGGGAGTATCCTTACGTCTTGGCCCAATTTGAGACTTCCAATTGTTCCCTACAGTAGTGGCTAGTCTAATTCATATATTTGGAGAAAAGAGCATTAATAATAGTGGTTTGTATGTTATGGAAAGTTGAAAGCTTGTGCTTGCTCAAAATCAAAAATAAAAATGGTAACAGGAAATCTCTACTAATATTTATTTGAATGGTAAGTAACACAGTATAATATTTCAATTTAATAGTAAATTTTGTATTTTCAAACAACTGTAGCATATGAGACACAGTTCAATGACAATAACTGGGATTGCATTTGATCCATATATGATACTACTATAATAGAAACTTGTATTAGTATAGCAACTTGTGGATTCATAGTACTGTAAGAGAATCACAAGTTCAATTCGATTAATAAGTTTATTCGACCTTTCATTTATTGCATAATTTTATTGAGAAGCATGTAATTAATTAGTTGTTGCTCCTTTTAGCATAGGATCATATCATTTAAACCTTGTTATTCTTCTTCTTCTTTGTAAACTTCTTCTTCTTCTTCTTCTTTGTAACTATCAGCGATCTTCCAGGAGCCGTCCTCCTGTTGAACCATCCCTTTGTTGCTTACTTGCCACCAATAGGGAGGCACCAGATATTCATCTTTCAGTGCATCCAAAGACTTGTTCACCAAGGAAATGTCCCTGTCAATTTCTGAAAGGACCTTATCATTTTCTTCAGCAGATCCTTGTGATAAAGCAATTCCATGAAGGTAGATCTCCAAATTATGCCAGGTTATGAACCCTTGTGTGGTCCTGAGGTACAGAGATTTGTTAGTGTCGATCTTGAACTCCTCTCCAATCTCTTTATATCCAATTAGTAGTGGTGGTACTTTGGGTACAATATCCGGAATATTTGTAATTCTTAGAATGCGAAGATCCGGCAAGGAATCAGCTACTTCCTTGAAGCCGCCATCCCCGGTGCGGGGACAGGCGTAGGCAAAGCCGGTGACAGGACAGTTTGTATTGGCAAAGCTGTTCTTGTTGAATCCATTCACTGAAATATCAGTTGCACTCAGTGTTACAAGTGCTGCACCTAGGCTGTGCCCAGTTACTGTAATGCTGATTTCCTCGTTCTTGTATTGTCCCATCAGCTGCTTCAGTCCATCTATAACCTGAGATACAAACCATCCAAGTCTTATTATGCATCAAGGCACAGTCTTTTTTTTTTTCTTTTTCTTTTTCTTTTTCAGATTTTTTACCTGTTCGATCAATAAATTATAGGATGAATATATGGGAATTAAGTTGAGCTTTCATTACCTGCTGCCTGACACTAATTTTACTGTATTGTGAGTAAGGATTATCTGAGGTATAAATCGAAAGGAAGCCTTGATGAGCTCGAGCATTTTTGTTTGGCCCCAGAATAGTATCAGCAGAAACCAGAGGAGCTTCAAAATCCTTATACCATTCAAGTGGCTGTATAGTTCCTCGCCAAGCGATCAATATATCCCTCCTGCCCAGCGCCTTCTTCCCTTCATCAGTAGCTACTGCCATGTATCCGATCCAATTCGTTTGCGCGCTCCATGGAGTCCTTGCTGTCGGCTTCATGATGAAACTCGGGGGGACACCGATTGTGGAGGTTCCATACAAGAACTTGAAAGCTTTATATGGAAATGGATTGTTATATTCAAGACCGACCCTATTGAAAAATTCGTTCAAAGGGTATCTACTGTTTCCTGCATTGGGCGACACGGGAATAAAGTTGAAAGCATCATATGTAGCTTCAGCCATCTGACCATAGTGAACGAGGTACCTTCGAAGATCATTGTCTAGAGGGTTAAGGAGGCCTTTCCATTTTGAACTCCCGCTTAGCTCCTTCCATCTTTTTGGTATGTTTCCTGTACTCATTTTGATTTTGAGGTTATATGTAAATAACTGTATTTTATTTTGAGGTTATTTAATTAGTTCAATGTTTGTGTGGTTTATATAGAACAAATTCTTGCATGTGTCTTACAAAAGTTTCTACCTTCAATTCAATTAGTTGGAGTCATGCATTTTAATCAACTTCCGTGGCAGTTGCAACTAAATGGACTATCAGCCGACAAAGCAACTGCGTGGCTCATTGTAATCTTATCTGAGTTGATTTAGGCTGTTTAAAATTGGATTCCTGGAACATCTGTGATCGTATGGGAATGATTGATCTCCTGAATGTTCACTTCCATTTCTTCATTCATTTTTTAGCAGTTTTGTAGTTTATCAGAGTGAAAGTTCTCAAAATATAATAACTACACACAGTTAGAAAACTGTATTAAATGATTATCCAATGAGTAAATCAAGTACCAAGCATGATTCTGAATTAAATAAACTAAAAGTGCAAATCTTCTAAACTGCTAACTAGTAAAAATGATTAATGTGAACTGAAGATACTAATGTTCAACACGCCAAAATGATAGATATATATAAAGCAAAACCAGCTAAAATGACAAAAGAAATACATAACCAAACTTTTATGTCATTCTTGCTTGATATATTGGGCAATGCAATCTACTATCTGGAAAATATTTTTGGGTACGTTCTCTAGGGCTACACTAATTCTACTTCCTGCTTCTAATTTTTGGATATGATAAAAAGGGTTGTGGCCATTGATAACCAAAAGAAAACGCTTTAACAAAATAGTATTCAACTGATCCTATAATCACGAATGGCTGCTGGATTAAAAACTAAAACATTTGAGATAACAATTAACAAGTCCTCATTTCACACGTTCAAATTTTGGTCAATTCACTCCAGCTTTAGTTAGTTATATAAGAAATATAATTGTTAATGTGTAAAATTAGAATGAATTGATAAATATAGACTAATTAATCACAAAATTAATTCTAGAATAAATGAATCATATATAAATATAAGCCACAAGTTGAAGGGCAAATATATACTTTTTTATTTTGAACAAAGGCAAATTGATATTTGAGTGGTTTCTTTTATCCCTTCGATTTGCATTCATCCAAGACTTCAATATAAACTCAAAATCAGAAAGAACATTGGCAAACACTTTTTATTTTTTTACATTATATATTTAAATTTTTATTCATTACGATTAAAATTTATAGGTCTAACACATAAATAGACGACTAAAGTTGTATTGAAAAACACCTTATTAATCACTTAAAGTTTTCAAGTAACCACTACACCATTTTACTTTTATAGCTATGGAAGCAGGTGTAGCTAATACATAAAAATGTCATAGCTAAATGATTTAGCTATGAAAGATTATCCCGTAGTTTGTCGTAGCGAAAAAAGCGTAGCTAAAAGATAGCCACAGGAGTTACCCGTTTTGAAGCTAAGAAGTGTCCTCTCTAGCTACACTTATATAATAAGATAGCTAAAATTTATTTCGAAGCTAAAAGGTGTTATCTTTAGTTATGCATATAATCATCAAATAGCTAAAAGATTAACTAATTTTGTTATAGAATAAATAATTTTGTAGCAAATAGATGATACAATTTTTGCTTTTAAAGTTTAATATCCATAACTATATTACATTAGCTACGAGATTATTGAATATATGTGTGTGCGCGCGCACGCGGGTGTATATAATAAAAAAAATTGAGATCAAATTGAATTTATTTTATCATGAAATATGATTATTTTTGCAGCTTGATATAAAAAATAAAAAATGGAAAGAAAATACAAACACAAATTGAAATTGTATTAAAAATATATAACATCCATACATTGCAACTGGGTTAATCATTCAAAAGAATGTACAAAAAATATTTACAATAACAAATTGATACATTAATACAAAGCATGTGGCTGTTCTTTACATAGAAAAAGAAGAAGAAAAGTAAAAAGATGGTCCTCAAAGTTTGTGATCAAATCATAGAATGTAACCTGAAAAAAAAAAAGGCGGTAATGAGGTTAGAAACAATTACATAAGATAACTAAAGTGAGCAGAGTAGCAACGTACAAACTCATCATAAAGGATTGTCACTTTATTAAAAAAAATTAAGCATAGACCAAATTCTGATCAATGTAACTTATCACAACTTCAGCTGATTGAATTATTGGGAAAAAAAAAGAGCACAAGATTTTAAGGTATGAAATGAACAGGTCTAGAAATAAGTTAGAAAAATATTGACTTTATGGGTAATTATATAGACATACAAAACAAATCAAATAGCCCAATGTACCTTAGACTCACATGCCTGTTGTGTCACCATTATACTAACTTTGAATCAATTGCCTGCAAATATAGAGCTCAAAACCAAGACACACTGATGTAAGTTAATTATTGGGTGTCTTTAGTAGGGGTGGGCATGGACCGGTTAACTAGTTCATGACCCCTATTTGTAAATCAGCCAATGAAATTTCGGTTTTTAATATTGTGAATCTAAATTTAAAATTTCAAATCAGTTAACTGCTAAACCGGTCAATCATAAAATACGGTTTGATTTTTTAGTTTTCGGTTTTTAACCATTGTAGATTCTTTTAAAAAACTAGTGGTTAACTATTTTTTAAATTTTTTAACCGTAAAAAATAAAGTATGTAATACATAAAAAAAATAAAAATATGTGAAGCAATTTAAAAAATATAAATAAAGTATATTTTAACATAAAATATTTCAACATAAAAAACATAAGTCAATGCATGAAACTGAATTTTTATTTTTAGGAATTATATATATATATATATATATATATATATATATATATATATATATAAACCAGTTAACTGTTAACTATAGGTTTTTTTTATCTTTCGACCGTAAACTTAAACCATTAACTATAAATTAACAAAATTTTGAAGCTAAACCTAAACCGATGGATCAGTTAACCATAAAATATTGTTCAAGTTTTTAGTTTCGGTTCGGTTAATCGATTTCACCAGTTTTTTTTCCCACCCCTAGTCTTTAGATTACACTTTTCATCTGACATATATGCATACTCAAAATTAAACTTAAAACTAATTTCACATTCGATTATACAATAACAGATTTTAACAAACTAAAATGAAAAAAATAAGAAAGAAAGAAATGGAAATCAACTTACAATCATTTAAGCTATTACGATTTGGTATGGACCATAATAAAGAGCACGAGATGGGACAGAGATTAGGCCCTTCGAATTTTTGCGGTGATTCAGTTTCCCAGAACATACAAACTCGCCGCCACTTTCAGACCGAAAAGGAGAGCTTGAAAAACGGAGGTTGAGTGGGGAATTATTAGGGCACTAGCTAATTAGGAATTTTGTACCTATTTTGGTTTAGAAAGAAAGAAATAGAAGAGGGAGAAGCGGCAGAGGTTTATAAAATAACTTTTAGGTTTTCAAAAGGGGGGAATTCTAAAAAAAAGAGGGCAAGTAAATTAGATTTGGCGGTGATTCACAATTGTTTTTTATTTATCTAAATTATTTATAATTTTCTTTTTAAAAAAATGTCTCGTGAGCTTATACCAAGGATAATATTAAAGATAATCTAATCAACATTGAAATTTTAAATTTAAATTGTTTTCCATTAAATAAATAATGAAGACTAAAAAAATAAGAAATTTTCTTATAATTAATTTCTAATTTCATGATTATATAGCATTTTAAAACTAATAATTAGTATATAAGATATTAGTATGTATATATCAATATGTTTTATAATAAAATGCATATATCAATTTCAAAAAATTTATAGGTGCATAAAAAATAAAAAATTTAAAACAGCCAATTAAATGCTTAATTTTCTATTGAGGGTGAGATTACTTAATTAAATAAATTTCTTATTTTATAGACTTAGTCACAGTTCATGAACTACAGATTTCAATTTCAAAGACTGGTAGAATTAGGATTGAACTATTCTTTAGACTGTTTGGTTTTGAATTTTTTAAGGTTTATTTTTTATTCTTTAAAATTTAATAAAAATCGAGATCGAACCATTTTAAAATAATTTCCATTTTAATTTTGAAATCACACCCACTAGAACAAATTTAATTCAATTTTTAACGATTCAATGATTTCAAGTATGGCTAGATCTTGGTACATATGGCAAAATCCTTCTGGTTTTAAGGAGATGTCTCAAGTTCGAGCCTCATCTTCGCTGGGAGAGGGCAGGGGGCTCAAAATGGGCTAAAACTATACACCGACTTCCTTGCAATGGATTAATCTTGGTCCAAAGAGCCTGCGATACCACTGAGGCAATAACTATCAAAAAAAAAAAAGTATGGCTAGATCTATCATTCTACATAATTTTTGTTAACATGTATACACACAACTAAGGATCGCAACTATTCAAGGTTTAGTAGATATTCACTATGCTCCGATACGAGTAAAACGTATTCAGATAGTCTTTTGTCAGATTTGAAATGGATTCGAATTCATATTTTATTATCCTTATCGGATTCGAATCGATCGAATTCGGATTTAGTCCTTTAAATATTCTCTATCCAAATCCGGTTCTATTAATCGGAGACGGATATAAGATATCCAATTAAATTATAAAATTTTATTTCATAATTTTAAATGATATTGTTTTAAATTTATTTATAATTATACATATTTATAGTGTAACTAATTAATGTTATTTAATATGTAAAATTATTAATTTTTATTGTTTAAAGAAAAATATAAAAGTATTCTTAAATATAATAATTATTAACCAGATATCCGATATGAATTTGGATATCTGTGGATATTTGTATTTAGGCTTGGGTAGATACGAATTTATATTAACCAATTTTAAACAAATTTGGATAGTTTTAAAATTAGATGGATATAGATTCAGATAGAGCTTATTGGACGAATAATCTATCCGTTTCAAGTTACACACTAAAAAAAATTCAAATCTAAATTACCTTATTTTACTTCTTCTGTATTGTCTAGCAATTTTTTAATATTTCATTACATCACTTTTTTTGAAATAAACTTTCTTATATTTGAAAATAAAATTTTAAAAATACCATAATTTCAAACAATATTTCATATGTAGATGATAACTTTTTTTAAAAAAATTAATAATTTATAAAATAAAAATATTATAAATATAAAATGATATTACTTTTTAAATGTTAATACATTATAAAATAAATCTTAAAAGCATAATATCAAGCGGACGTACAACTTATAGCTAAAAGTAAATAATCAATTATGTATTTATGAGTATTTATACAATAATAGTTAACGTTCCAATCCAGAACATCCTAGTCTTTGTGCAATTAAAATCTAATGGTGAATGTGTTATAAATTAATAATTAATCAATATACATGAATTAAAAAACTAAGCAAACTTAAATTAAAAGGCACTTTTACCCTTATTGAGACATCTCAATTTGAGAGGTCAAACATTATCCATATGTAACGCCCTTAAAAAATATATAATAAAAATATTTTGGAGAATTTAAAAATAATATTCAAAAGAAAATTTCTACAATTTAGTCCCGATGAAATTGTAAGAAAATTTTTTATAAAGGTTAAGTTATAATTTTACAAAAATATCCAAGGATTAAAGTGATAATTAACCATTATAATAATAAAAAAAAAAAAGTGAGGAAGGGAGAAGGAAGGGAGGCAGATGCCTCTCGTCTCCTTTTCTTTAAAAAAAATAAAAAAATAAATTCTTTTAAATTTCTAACTCTCATAACTCTCACATATGGAGTTAGAATCAAATGATTCTAGTTTTTATGGATTTATGGTCTCTCAGCCTTCATTTTAAGTGGTCAATTGATAAGGTTTTACCGGGTATAATTTGCAGATATGAGGTAAGAAATTTTAAACAGATTTTCTCAATTTCTGTTAAATCCGTTTATTATTTTATAAAACTGATTATATATATGTAATCTAGAGCTTAAGAGGAGTCCGATGGTGTTTTCAAAATTTAATTCTGACACCATCTGTATCGGTGACTTGGTGGGACCACAGTATTGTTCATATATACGACTGTTCACATATACGGTACTATTCATCGACAAAATATGCCGGACTCAATTTTTCGTGCTGATCTTAATGGTGTAATTGAAATATAATGATTAGATGCTGATAATCTCTAAAAGCCTTTTTATATAATTTTAGCGGTGTTTTTAAATAAATAATTTGAATAATAATTGTGTTCTAAAAATTAGAAAAAAATATGTGGAACATTTATTCGTATAGATTTTGGATAAAGAGCATTGGAATTGAAAAGAATGGAATATAATCGCTAGTCAGGTGAGGAAATAAATTATTTTCTGTGTGTGAGGGTACCCCTGGATTATTGAGTTTGCAAGCTACCAGTTGATATATATATATATATATATATATA
>CANYLF011229848.1:0-11479 GCA_948193215.1 Bocquillonia castaneifolia
CATAAATCACAATATATCATGCACCCATAGGGCATAGTGTTAACATAAGAATTCATGCATACAACATGCAACATGCATTAGCTTTCGTATCTGTTACATGCCAATACATGCACCAGCTTGAGCATAAATATGTCTCATGCATCCCATGCAAGACATGCATACTTCTTTCAGGTGAAAATACCAAAACCATGATAAAAGAGCATGAACAACAATTGAAATCCAAGTCATTAATGACAAAGATATCAGAGACCACACTCGGGGGGCAACCAAGTCCAAGTACAATGAAGCCGGGGGCAATCGAAAGAAAGAAAACATCAGTCTACTAGATGAATCCGTTCTACCCATCAAGTCTACTTGATTAATTCTTGTTTAGTGAAGCCATTGAGTCTACTTGAAGCCATTTTCTCCATCAAGTATACTTGATGTATCTTCGTTTAGTCCACTAGATATTTCCCTTTAAGTCCACCTGAAGATTTTTTTCTTTTTAAGCCCACTTAACGCACTAGTCCACTAGTTGTAGCCTTTAAGTCCACTTAAAGCTCTTTCATCCAATCCATTGGATAATTTCCATCAAGTCTACTTGATGTATCTTTGCCTAGTCCAACTAGATATTTCCCTTCAAGTCCACTTGAAGATCTTCCATTAAGTCTGCTTAATGCACTAGTCTACTAGTTGCCAGCCTTTAAGTCCACTTAAAGCCCTTCCATCCAATCCATTAGATGATTTCCATCAAGTCTACTTGATGTTTCTATCTAGTCCACTAGATATCCTCATTTGAGTCTACTCGAGGATTTCCTATTAAGTCAACTTAATGAATTCTTATCAACCTACTATTCTTGAATGGTGCATGTCATCAACTGCAACAAAATTACAGAGCCATACTCATCTTTTCTTGAAGGTTGCCAATGCTTGGAGCAACTGACCCAAAATTCCCCGGTGTCAGATAAGTTGATTCCAAACTACCATAGGTGAAGACAATCCCCAGTGGAGCAATTTCAATGGATTCAAAGGATCTATCCCTAGTAGAGCAATTTTAACAGATTCAAAGAATCAATCCCCAATGGAGTTAATATCACGAGGATTGCCCTCCAAAGAAAATTAACACCATCCCTATGGAGTCTTATCAAGGCAGCCAAAGTCCGAGGTAAGGTTCCGCTCTTTAGAGCTGAGGTACGCATTTCTTTTCTCAAAACTTATGTGTTAGTGCTTTGTCGTTATTTTCCATATCATGGGTTAATATTACAAACCTTCGACAGAATGAGGGCAAACTGTAGACACCTAATTTTTGGATGCAGGAATGTGGATGCAGCTCGGAGTCCCAATGATGGTAGCATATGCTTTAATTAGCATGAGTCAGGTGATGTTGGCTTCTTGCTAATCACCAATTTGCTTTTGAAAATGTTTTGAAACTTAAAAAACCCTTTTTGAGTCAAAAGTAGCTTGTTTTAAACCTAATCGTGCAAAATTCAGACGATTTTTGCCATAACTTCTTGTGTGAGTCTCAAAATGACTTGAAACTTTATTTTAAATTAGATTCAGCTATTCTGCACGTTTTTGTCTCTAATACAATTTTTTAGATTTTGATGTTTTGGGCCTCAAACGGGCCTTGAAAGTGTCAAACACCCTCCAAAGGCTTCCAACGCCACTTGGAGTGGTGTTGACACCCTCTAACGCCACTTGAAGTGGCGTGGGCGTCCTTGGGCTGTCAAAATACAGATTTTGATTATCTTTCAAATACCAAATGATCGGATAAGGCTAAGCTTTGTTCCAGATCAGTTTTTGAGCTAGAGATGAGATAGAAAGTGATGGGTATCATCCATTCATCATTATTTATCATAATCTCTTGATTTATCCTTGATTTTGAGTGGATTTTCATTGAATTATCAAGATCTAAAATGAATTTTTATCTTCTCTTCTCCAAAATCTATCTACAGCAGGTTCATTATGCGATTTAAACTCCCCTACAGCCCAAGAATGTGGCTGGATACAGATGGTTAATACCCAAGAATGGGTAAACACTAATCTATAGATATAAATCTAATGATGGAAGCTCATCTTCTTATCATTTTCTGCCTATAAAAGGAAATGGCTGCTCCTTGAAAAGGGGATGGCTGGCTGGTTAGCTAGAGGCTGGAAAATTCATTTTAGAACTCATATACACACATAGAATTGGAATTGATGATTAAATTTAGGTTTTTTTAAGGTAAAATCAATTCACTAAATAAAGTTTTTGACTTAGAGAGCTTAGGTTTTCCTTTGCATTGGATTTTTAGGTGTTCTTGAGAAGAACACAACCTGCCCATTCTGGTTTCTTGGTGGTTAGAAACAACGAAGCTTGTTCAAACATCATTCAAAGCTCCTAAGGGTTCTCAAGCCAATTCTAGATGTTCATAGGTAAGTTTTCTATTTTTATTTGATGTGTTCATCACTCATGAGGATAGTTTTCTGCATTTAGGTTATATGTTTGTTTGACAAATGCATGTTTGAATGTTAAATGCAACCTTGATCCATATGGGTAAATGATGATAATAATATATGAATATGCTTTGTTTATGTTTTCATGCTACTAACAATCTGCAGCTCTGGAATCATTTAAGGTAAGATTTGAATTTATTCCATGATCATATGAATTTTGTATGATTTTTAATGTTGTTTTAACCTATAAAAATTGCATCTTTGAGTGTAAATATGTGTAAAAATATGTTTCGATGCATGCTAATATGTTCTGGAATTAATATGAAGGTTTTTAGGCTTAGAACATTTGATTTTGGCATTTAAATTGTCTATATATTGCATTTTATTACATTTTTCATGATTTTTTGCATTTTTCTTTAGATCTGTGCTTGCACTGGCGTTATGCCAATTCAAGTGGCGTGGACAAGCCTACAACACCACTCCACACTGGCATTAGAGTCTTTGACTGGCGTTGGGGTCCTTTTTGGCTTTAAAAAATGCTGTTTCGCGTGGAATTAAGCGATGAGGTAAGTTTCTGATCCTTCTTGGGTAATTGTAGTATATTTTAATCCTTGAAAAGTGGTTAAAAATGCTTATTTGGTAATAAAAATAGGCTAAAATAAGTTAGAAATCTAGGTTGTGTTGCTTGTTGCTATATGTGGTTTATGTCACTTTTTGCATGTAATTTGATTTCTAATTATATTTGGTAAATATTGTAAAATGAATCTTGTTTGCTAATAATAGAAACTGACTTTTCATAAATGTATAATGCATGTAAAATGTAGGATTTTCTCTTTTTTATTGCTTTGATATAATTTCCATAGAGGAAATGAAGGTTAGAATAATTCTAGAAGTGGCTAGTAAGAATCACGCTCTAAGAATGTGGTAGTCCGATCACAAAATCTCTGAGGTCAAGGTGTCTTTCCATTTTTAGAGGAATCGAGATGCACACCGTGTAATATGTTCCTGATTCCGGTTCAAGTGGTGACTCACCATTAGCTTCCTTACGCTAAACTCGCGGTGCCACAGTCGTCAATCAGGCTGGGGCTACTGAGGAAACCCTTCTTTGTCTACAAGGAATTATCTGAACCATAACCTGAATCCACATCCAAATTCTCATTAAAAAGGACTAGGAGACTAGTGATAATAACATTAACAGTAGCCACCCAATTATCAATAGCCACCAAAATTTTATCCAATAAAGAATTGATGGGAATAGAGAAACGATAATAGCATCAATCTAACTTGTTACAAGCAATAGACTCATCATAGAGACGAATAAAAGTACCAAACCGAGAGCCAGAAACTCAATGAAAGAGTTGTGAGAAAATTTTAGTAGATTATCACTAAAATGGACACAAACAAGTTGTTCATTCGAAGAAGGAAAAGAATCATAGGCCAACACCTTAGACACCAAATCATTAACATAGTGTTTGTTTCCTATGGTAAAAGAAGTCATCTTATAAACTGAATTGGAGGTAAGTAAAAGTTCTTTACCATCTAAAAAAGAGATTTTCTCAAATATGAAACCACGTTCCATCAATACAAATTTCCTAGAAAGTAATTTCTTGATTTCCCTGATGACCAACGCACAAGAGCAGCACACCCAATCTGAATTGGTGATAGGATTCTTGAAACACAATGTAGGAGCTGTACGATTAGAGGGTTTGAAAATCACATCTGCATAAGACCTAGTGTCTCAGAGAGCATGATGAATAAGAGCCTTTGTTGGTTGTGAAACAAGGAGATAGGCCCTTAATTTAATGAACCAATCTAAATTTTATTAAGGCTTGAAATAGCATTAGTGAAGCTCAAACCTTGATGCATATGTAAGAAACCAAAGTGTAGATGCTTTAGATTTTATATCCTTGCCAAGGTAATGGTTCCATGCACACCGTAGAGAATGATAATCTCAAGGAGATCATGAGCTTTCCAACCCTCAAGGAATCCCTCGAAATAAATAACTTGGCAATCATTAAAATACTTAGGTGAAGTTGAGGTGAATGATGATGAAGATACTTGTTTTGGTTGTCAATCTTGCTGTGATTTTATGGGTTTAGGTTGAGAAAAAAGGTTAGGGTTTTGGGAATTGAAGGTGCGACGTGGATAGGGTTTTTTCATATTTTTTTTTTCTAATGATCCTTCCTTATATACAATTCATGACTAGACCTATTGATGGACCTGGATACCTGTCCAAACCCGCCCAAGCCTGCCCACCTTGGGCAAGCTTAGACACCACATTTTCCATAAAAGACAAACTCGAGCTCGAGCTCTTTTTAGGTCAAATTTTTATGGGTGGGCTTGGGTTTTCAATTTTAATAAAAATATAAGTCGGGTTCGAAAAGCTCGGTTCGAGCTTGAAAAAATCCTAATTTATCAAACTTTGGTACTTAAAATTAAGCCCAAACCAAACCTGGGCCACACTTGGGCTTTGAAATTCAAAAGTCAGACCCGATTAGGCCCAACTAAAGCCCGACCCATGAACATTTCTATTTGTGACTTACACTTTGAAATTTGTTGATGAAATCCAATATGAAAATTGATACAAACCTCAAGTATATTAAACTTAAAATCTAGAATCAACTCGGAACCAAACCTAGGATTGTCTTAGAATCAAGCAAAATAAACTTTGACATTAACCAAACAATGTCAATTACAACCAAAGCTATAAAGAATTTTAACCCTAACCAAACCTTTCAATTAGAACGAAAATTATAATGATGAAGGCCACAAGTTGCCTTGATATGTTCAAACTTTGTTTAAACCAAAGAACAAAGGAAAAGATTCTCACAATGTGAAAAACTCAAAGAAATATTATTGAATAAAGTTAAAATATGAACATATGAATATGACACTTTATATAGGAACATAGAAAACTCTAACGCATAAAGAAAAAGATATTAATTCCTATTCTAGAAATCCAAGTCCAGTAAGGATTAGGACTTAAGTATAAATAAACCCTAATAAAATAAAATAAACCTAATAATAATTTAACCCCAATATAATTAAGGGTCTGAAATTCTATTACAACTATAACTTAATTAATTACTAATAATTCTCGTAATAGGTAGAAGCCCGTCATTGCTAAGGCGTGACCATGTCTTATATATTATAGTTGTAGACGAGGAGTTTCCTCGGAGTCTCAGTGTGACTAACGACTACGGCAATGCAGGTGGTAGGATCTATAATGGGAGTCACCACCCGAACCGACATCGGGAACGTATTATATGGTGTGCATCTCAATTCCTTTAAGAATGCACAGATGCTTTGATTTTAGAGAATCTGGGATCGGACTACCGCATTCTTAAAGCGTGATTCTTACATGCCACTTATAGTATTATACTAACCTTTATTTCCACTAATGAACAGAATATAACAAACATTAATTTCCTTACATTTTGCATACAAAACATGCAAAAAATGAGTTCTTAATATACAATCAAGGATTCATTTTAATCTTACTAAATCAACATTAAAATCAATTTACATGCAAGGTTATAGGAACAAATCATCACATCACAACACAGCCAAGTTTCCAGCATCTTTTAGCCTATTTTGATTACCGAATAAACATTTAAAGTCATATTCATGCATTTAAATAATTCTAAATCTTTTTGAGAGGGTTTTAGGCTTACCTTGTCACTCATATCCAAGTGAAAACAATATTTTACAGCTGCTTTAGTGCCCAATGCCACTTAGTTTACACCAACGCCACTCCAAAAGTGGCCTCAAAGGCCAATGCCACTAGTAGGGCTGTGCAAAAATCGAACCGGGCTGGAAAACCGAACTGAACCGGTTAATTACAGTTCGGTTCGGTTTTCATTTTTCAAAATTTTTTAAATTTCAGTTCGATTCAGTTTTGGATTTTTTGGTTCGGTTCGGTTTTTGGTTTTACCCCCTATACATTTTGGTTCGGTTTGGTTTTGTAAAGTCAAAAAAATTAGGTTCAATTTGGTTCAGTTTTAACCGAATACACACCCCTAGCCACTAGAGGTAGTGGCGTTTGGGACCAACGCCACTAGGGAAGTGGCGTTTAGCCCCAACACCACTTCCTATAATGGAGTTGCGATCCAAATGACAAAAAATGCAAAAAGACTTATAAAAAAATGCATTTTCCAGTTTCCCCAAGCCCAAAAATTGGTGATATGATGACATATAAATGATTTATGATGCAAAACATGGCAAAGAAATGACATCAAAGCAACCTAGATCTAACATGGCATTCATATATAGTAACATTCAAAAGTTACAGTACGTGAATAAAGATACGTGCTTTCATGGCAAATAATTTATATTTCATGAATACAAATCATTTATTCAACAAAACATGCCTTGATTTGATTGAAAAAAAATGAATAACTAGATTAGAAAATCATACCTTGAATTGATTGGAAGAGGCTTGAGAATCCTCAGAGCAATTGAGTGGTCTTTAGAGCGCCTTTCTTGACTCACGTAAAAAAAAAAGCTTTCTTTGCCTTTTGTGTGTGCATGTGTAGAGAGAGAATTTCTTCAGAGTGTTTTTACGTGTAAAAGTGGGATTTGGAGTCAAAGTTGTTAACCCCTTTCAAAGTTCACTGGGCTTCCCTTTTATAGGCAGTAGCCAGTGTTTCTTACATGTTTAACACGTATAGAAAGAATCAACAACATTTATCCTTCATTTAAATTCAAAGCTTGGTGGTTAACTCTTTAAGTGATGACTAAGCTATAAATCTAGTCTCTTTTCTAGACTATGGAAGAATCCAGGTGGTTGCAACAGATAGAAAACATCCGTTACAGATGATAAAAAAAAATAGGTTTAGAAAGATGAGTTTTAGTCAAAGCAAATAACTTTTGAAGCTTCTAATAATTTGGATTTGAGAGTACGGGTGAAACTGGTTAAAAAACGTGTCAAAATTTAAATTTTACAGCCACTTTCGAAGGAGTGGCGTTTAGGGTCCAACGCCACTGCACCTAGTGCCGTTTGGGGCAAACGCCACTCCTATAGTGGCGTTAATGGCCAATGCCAATCCACCGAGTGGCGTTCCTGGACTAGACTAATGTTGGACCCTTTTGAGGCCCTAAACGACTGAATTTGAAAAAACTTATTAGAGACAAATATGTGCATAGTGGCCCAATCTACTCTTCAACTAGGTTTCAGGTGTTTTTGACAACTGTATGAAAAGTTATGATGAAAATCATCTAAAATTTGCACAATTTTATGTTAAAACAAACTAGTTTGACACAAAACAGGCTTTTCGAGTTTTAAAACGATTTTTGAAAACGTTTACATAATCAATTGAGAGCTATTACCACTCGACTTATACTTCTTGAGCATGAATAATCATGATCAGGCCTCCGAGCCACTTCCTCATATCTGCATCCTAATGTGTTAATAGTAGTCTGATGAATTGAGACGTGACCATTACTTATCAATTATAGTCTCTTCACTGCCCAAAAACGAAATTAACCATTATTTTCTCTTAAAAGGCAAATCTTCATGTAATTATGATCTCTTACATATAGAACATTGATTAATGGCGGACTTGCACAAAAATCACTAGTAATTGCCTTGTCTTGAATCTCCATAATTAATCCTTGCAATCCTTGTATGGATTTGTTAGCTCTTGACCTTGTTATTGGACCTTCAATTTCTTGTAAAAGATCTTGAGAACTGTTGGAGCCTCCTTGGATCCTTTCATTTACAAGTGAAACTGGTCAAATTAATCCATAGAATTATGATTCATATCGAGTGTTTTAATGATCTTATATCAAAATACTTTTTTAAATAGGGATATAGTCTTATCTATCCCCAACTTTGTTGCATGTGGTTTGATGACACATGACAATTTTTATTACATGTGGCTGCAAACTCAGTAAATTTTAGGATATATTTGAAATTTGCACTAAAGTTTGTAATATATTTGAAATCTGTAATAAAGTTTTGGATATATTTGAAATTTTTACTAAAGTTTGGGATATATGTAAGTGTGTCATGTTAGTTTAGATATAAGGTTGGATATATTTGAAATAAATTGAAAAGTTTATGGGCCAAATTGAAACACTTTTGAAAAAGGATACATTTAAAATTTTCATCAAAGTTGGGAATAGATAAGACTATTATCCCTTTTTAATGTCAATAAAAAAACATTATTACTAAATAGATAAGAGTTAAATAAAAATTATAATGATTCTTTTAGTTAAATAAAAATTATAATGATTCTTTTATGATTTTGTATTCTTAATTATAAGAAATGAAAAAATTATGGAATGGATAAATATTCTTAAAATTTTACATTAATGAAAATTCCATGATAAATTATTGTTTTACATTTGTATTCATTAAAATTAATTAATTTCATGTGTGTATGTATATTGTCGGTTATATTAGATGGATTTGTGAATTGAAATATATAATCCAACTGTTTAGAATTGGAAAAAAAATGCAAATTAATCTAACCCTTTAATGTCGGTAAATCATACTGATTATGAATTAAATTTGATTGATCCAAAAATTACGAATCGGATAGTTTTTAGGCAGACTGTCATCTTCATGCCGATGAAAAATCATTGATATATACACCGAGACTTTGAATATAAAATGTTATCACAAGAATTGAAACTTCATGATCATTCCCATGAAATTATCAAGTTGGAGAAAAGGACATTAGAGAAAATGGTCAATGGGTAGATAAGATTTACAGACACGTGCATGACACTGATCCATGTAGTATGACCGTTAATCAACTTTATTTATTGTACGTGGAATCTAATAGCAGCATATGCTGAATATACTCGCTCTAAAATTATCATTGGTGGCATAAAAAATTATTACTCTATCTGTTCTAAAAGGATACTCCCTCTTGTCATAAACCGTGGTCATCAAAGTGGGAACACATATTTTTACTTATCATTTTATATTTTAAATGTTATATTAAATCAATTTTTTTTTATCTTTATCCTTGTGATAAATATGAAAGAGAAAATTATATAACTACAATTTATTTAATTAATAAGGATAAATAAGTCTTTTTTTATAGTATTAGTGTATTAATGATTTTCCTAAATTGTATGATTTGTGTAATTGTGACACTTATTTTTAACCAGAGGGAATAAGTAATTTTAGATGAACACATATAGAAGTTAATTAGTTTAACCAAGTAAAGATCGGTATAGATGGTAAAGCCATTCTGATTTAAGAGAGAGATCTTGAATTCGAGCTCTGCTTTTATTGGAAGAGGACAACGCACTTAAATGGGCGATAACTAGACATTGACTCTATCATAGTGAATTAGTGTGGATACAAATGGTATAGAATACTATTGTAGGTAATACTTATAAAAAAAAGTTTTTTTTAGAGGAAATACTAAAAAAAATTAATTTCACTAGATAAAATACAATAATTTACTACGAATAAAGTTCTAATTACCCTTATTTAATGATTAATTCTTTAGAACTGGTATTGAAATTAAAGTCCATTATTACTGCATTAAATTACGTACTATTCGTAATTTAAGACAAGTAAACCTTTAAAATTGTACTTTTTTTATGGAAGATTTAATAAAGATTATTAATTCATAAAACATGCAAATAAGAGTATCATATAATTTTTTATATATTTTTTAGTTTATATATTAATTAATATATTGATAAAATTATAAACAAACCCTCTTTCATATATCCACTAATATATTTCTTAATTTTTCAAATACAAACCATATAATAACTCATCAAATATTTAAAAATATGCATGTTAATATATAGACAACTAAAAAAATAGAATACTTTAGATGAGAGGTTTCGATATGATTATATATAAATATTTTTTTATATAACCTGATTTTATAAATTAATTATTAGATAATATAATTATTAAATTATGTACGTGAAATGAAATCATGGTATAGTTCTTTTTATAATAATATAAAATATTAATTTATAAGCTATTAATTTAAGGTTGTAAACACCTAATTTTTGGATGCATGTAAGTGGAAGCGGCCCAGGAGCCTAGTGATGAATTTGATCTATTTTAGACCAATTGATTACCGAATTTCTCGTAGAAATGAGCTGAAGAATACAAAAAATTATTTTCAAATATGTTAAATATTTTTAATATATTTATGGCCTAATTTAGAGTCCAAACAAGTATTTTAATATTTGTCCGAACCCTAAATACGGCCCAAATAAGCCAGAAAATCGTTTTAAAGCCCAAACTCATTAGGCCCAGGAGTGAACATCCGGCCGAACCATCAAACATCCGGCCAAATGTTCATTGCTGTCAAATACAATGATTTATGGGAGAGTCTGACAAATAACGAAGATTTTTTTTTCTTTTTCCGTCCCCGCCATTAAGGGAAATATTCATTCTGTTGAACTAAAGTGATTTGCGGGGAGCGTCAGACAGAGAGGGAAATATTCCTTCTATAGAACTAAAGTTATTCTCTCTGTCGAGAGAATAACCCTAGTTCACAGGAGTAAAAAATGAAAATCATTTGACAGAGAGCGGGGTTTGATCATTCGGGGTTAGGAGCATTAAAACAAAAAAAAAAACAAAAATATTCTACTGAAGAACAACAAGATTTGGGGGGACTTTGAAGACCGTTTTCCAAACCCTTTTTCTTTGGATTTCAATAATTCAACAGCTCATTTACTACCAGAAGCGGTAATCTATCTCATTTCTGAGGGCAACCAACCATCCACACATCAAGAATAAGCATATTTTCTTACTCGTTTTGTTTACGTTATATTCTGTGATTTTCATATTTTTTCAAACTAACTTTGTTTGATATTCTGATTACATATATGAGTTTTATGTGAAAGCAAGAGTGATTTAGACCTATAATATTCAAGTTTGGAGCTCCATATTCATTATTTTGACATTTTACAGTAATGTATTTTTTGGATTTTTAGTTGTGGATTTAGCTTGTTTTGGACGTCTAGATTAGCTCCTTAGGGGTCTCTATACACTGTCAATAGCTTGTACATTGTAAATATATCAGAACATGTAACATTTCAAAGAAAGCAGCTTGAGGAAGACGGATTGCAGGTT
>CANYLF011230100.1:0-16535 GCA_948193215.1 Bocquillonia castaneifolia
CCACTTGTCATCTTCTAGAAACAATCTCCCTACACCACTCCCTAAACTTACTTCTATTAACTATCTAATCCAACTCTCATACTTCTTTTACAAATAGCTCCTCAACTTTTCTTACAATCTAGTCCTTCAATTAATCCAACCCCCACCAATCCTATTTCACACAATTATACTTAATGATACACAATTAATAGAAATGAACCATCAAGAGATAACTCATTAAAATCAAATATTACATATAACCACCTCCAACTATTATTTCTTTCAATTACACCCCTCCTACTCATAATCACCAATGAATGAACCTCAATTAACAAAATCAACATACTAATGATTAATTATACTTAAATGCATAATTAATTGTTAAATAATTATGGACGTTACACTATGAATGTGGGAAAAGTGGGCATGTGAAGAGTGAATGCTACAAGTTAAAGAGGGAGGGTTCTTCCTCAAAGAAGCCAAATGAGTAAAGGGAGCAAAGAGATAGGCACAAGGGCTATAGTGCTTAATGGGATGGAGTGGAAACCGACTCCGACTTAAGCAAACAAAGTGAAAGAGCCAACCTTTGTCTCATGGCCTTTGATTACTCTTCATATGAGGTAATTTACCAATCTTCTCACCATAGTGATATTGATGATGATGAATGTGATAAGCTTAATTTGATTGAGGCCTTAAATGATAAGTGCAATTTGTTTGTTACAAAAATTAAAGTTAAAAAAAATGCACTAATCATAAAAGGGAAATGAAGGAGCTTAAGGTGCTAGTGAATACTCTTAAACCATCAAATGATGATCTTAAGAAGACTTTGCAAGATAATTTCTTCAATAAGGACTCTTGAAAAGGAGAATGATTCATTGAAGAAGGAGCTTGATAATGTCAATAGCACTATCTCCAAGTTTCACAAAGGAAAGGGAGATTTGGACACTTTTTATGTCTCAAAGATCCACTTCCACAAAGTATGGACTTGGTTTTGAAGCATCTACCTCATTATACAAACCTATAGTGTTTGTGAAATCCTCTACCATTCAAACCTCATCATTGGATGCTCATATGGTCGAACCAAAAGCTTCTAAGGTCTCAACCAAAGGAAAGCTTAAACATGCTCATCATAATGAGCCAAGGAAGCTTGAGAAGAGTAAACCAAAGGCTAAGGCTATGCCAAAGCCCAAGGCTCACTCTCTTGTGTTAAAGGGTAAAGTTAACTCTAAGCCTAAGGCACATTCTTATGGCTTATACAAGCCAAAGTCTCAGTACAATAAGTTTGCTAAAGCTCAATTCTTCTATTGTATGAAACATGGCCACATTAATATTCATTGCCATGTGAGGAAAGTCCATTTGAAGTTGATTCCAATGGACCAACTCAAGACTAACCCCCAAGGAACCAAGTATCTTTGGGTACCTAAGACTTGAAAGTCTTCATGTTTGTAGGTGTGCTTGAAATCCACAAGGCCTAACAACAAATGGTACATGGATAATGGATGCTCAAGACACATGACAGGTGACCCCAACCTCTTCCTAAGTTTGGAAAAGAAGGATAGAGGTGATATAACTTTTGGAGACAATGCTAAAGGAAAGGTTGTTGGCTTTGGAAATGTAGGTAGCTCCAATTCTACTTCCATTGATGATATGTTGCTTGTGAGTAGGTTGAAACACAACCGCTTAAGTGTAAGTCAATTATGTGACAGAGGCTATAAAGTTTCTTTTGACTCTAAATCTTATGTTGTATCCAAATTAATGGATAATAGCACAATTTTCAAGGGAGAAATAATTAGCAATGTCTACATAATTGAGTTGGAGAACCTAGCTAACCAAGATGTCAAGTGTCTTGTTTCTAAGAATAATGACTCTTGGTTATGGCATAGGAGACTAGGACATACTAGCATGGATCTCTTAGGAGAAGTATGCAAGGATGATCTAGTCATTGGTCTTCCAAAGATCAAATTCTTTAAGGATAGAGTTTGTGGAACTTGTCAAATAGGGAAGCAAACAAAATCCTCTTTCACACTTAAGAACAAAATTAGTACTAGTAGACCTCTACAACTATTGCATCTTGATTTGGTTGGTCCTACTAGGAATGCGAGTCTTAGTGGCATGTACTATGCATTTGTCATTGTTGATGACTACTCTAGATCAACTTGGGTATGTTTCTTAGCTCAAAAGGATGATGCTTTTAATGCTTTCAATAGTCTTGCAAAACGTGTTCAAAATGACAGATGTTTGCATATCTACCATTAGAAGTGATCATGATAGAGAATTTAAAAATGAAAGTTTTAAAGATTTTTGCAATGATGTTGGCATTTCAGATCAATTTTCTTCTCCTAGAATTCAATAAAATAGGGTAGTTGCAAGGAAAAACCAAACATTGGTTGAGATGGCTCAAACAATGCTCAAGAAGTATGATTTACCTTCATACTTTTGAGTCGAGGCCATCAATACCACTTTAAATTATTTGTCCTTTGTAGGAAATAATGACCTTATTAATTAAGTGGGAAATTGCCCCAAGTATGGAAGACTTATTCCAAAGCCAGAAATCATTTAGAGTGATGACGGATAGGAATTCCAAAGGAATCGACCTATTTTGTTATCACTAGGTGATCTCGATGCAATTCGAGTGGTGACTCCACATATTTTGAACTAAAATTGATACCCCACAAGTGAGTCACCTATCCATTACGGGCACACCCTGCTGTCCACAGTGGTGACTCCACTAGGAAAGTTTTTATAATTAAAATGAATAAGATTCTGAGCAATTTGCCATCTTTTTAATTAATCTGGTTATTGTTCTCCTTTCCTGCATTGCATTTCTCTACATGTCTCTTAAACCCTGGTACCACATATAATACAATCCAATAATTCCAGTCGATTCTTGGGCTATATTATTAGTGACTACCACTCACGATTGAGATGATTTCCTCATCACTTGAACCCTTGAATGGGGATGATGGTAAAAGGAAGTTAAATTGCGTGGGAGCCTTTTTAGCCAAACCCGTGTCTAAACCCTGCATATAATGACCATATAAGTCTCCCCTAGGTTATACCCAAGTAGTCCTACTTATGGTAATGCTGCCATGAGTATTTATGATCCTTAAGCCTAAAGCCTATGCCAAAACTCTGCCTATTTAGAGATAAGTTGAGGTAAAAGGATATAAACTTAATTATCATAAGTACTATTGTTTGGTTTTTATTCTTGAGAGATCTTGCATGCATGTTGGTACTACGTCCTCTGTTAATGAAATAAAGTACCCAAGCCTACCTAGGAAATGGACATTACCAATGGAATACGTGTGTGGGAGTAATAAGGTTGGAAGGCCTGCTAATTGGCAGTAAATGCTATGTGTGCAACTAACAGTTTTCTTGTTTTCTTGCCAAGCATACATGCATATACATTTCATGCATATCTCTAACACCTATATTTTGTAGTACGCATAGAGTCCCATTCTTCTTCTGGTACTTGGAAAGGGGTAGGGAAGAGGTTGATCCGTAATCATCCTGAATTAGAAGCATTTGAAGAAATCAGTTCAGACAACAAGCCAGAAACGTCACAGAACGTTAATATGGATGCTTTAATGGCTGCTATGAGAACCGAGATTAGGGAAGAAGTCCAAAACGTAGTGAAAAATTCTAACAAAACCTCTGAAGATGGGAACCCTGAGGGGGAAGATCGGGTAGATGAGAATGATATGATCTTGACCCTGACTAAGAAGATGGACCAATTATAGGACATGATGAAGGGAAAGAAATCTGAAACTGACTTTGATTTAGATAGCATGGGAGTTAAAAGGATGAAGAAAGTGCCTCCTAAGTTCACAATGCTTGATATGTAGAAGTTTAATGGCACGAGAGATCATAAGCTTCACATCAAACAGTACGGTTCAATTATGGCTGCTACACCCCTCAATACTAAACAAAAAATTAGGTATTTCCTTTGTCACTCACTGGAATTGCCCAGGACTGATACCATTGATTGCCTCTTCTATTCAGTTTGATTAGAAGGAACTCTGTGACGCCTTCATCGGATAATACTCTTACAACACTAAGCTAGAGATATCTCTAAGAGATCTGGAGATGACTAAACAGAGATATAATGAATCCTTTGTTGACTTCCTTTCCCATTAGAGGAATAAGGCAGCCTTTGTTAAAGAACAAGCCCTCTAAGAAAGACCAAGTCAGAATTGTGGTTAGGAACGTGATTCCTAATATGATAGAGACTTTGCAGACTATGAATCTTAAAACCTTTAATGACATATACGATGATGAATTATAGTGTGAAGAAATAGAGACTGAAAGGAAGAGAGTTCAGAAGAGAAAATCCACCTACAGTCGGCCGTCAGCTTCAAAGACAGTAGATGTGAATCGGGTTATCATCGACCAAAAATTCATAAATTTCAACCATCCTCTATCCAAAGTGTTTGAAAGACTAGAAAGATAAGGCCTAATAAAACCTGAACCATCCAGATTCCCTCCTAACTCAAATGCTCCAAGATATAACCTTAATGCTTACTACAATTTCCACCAAACCCTAGGTCACAATACAGACAATTGCCTCAAACTCAACCGCACTATCCAAGACCTAATTGAAGCTGGAAAAATCACAAACCCTGACAACTACCCTCCAAGTACCAAACATAATCCATTGCCAAATTACAACCAAGTGCCACCTCTTAACCAGAACATGTGTATTGAATCCAGATTCACAGAAGCTAAAGTGCTAGCCTCATTTGGAGATGAACATTCCTTGTCAGGAATAGTGACGCATCACATGAGACAAGTGAGGAAGGAACTGTCTTTCATAGGAGACATGAAGGATTCTTACTTGCTGCAAATCAAGGCAGAGGGCGAAGTCAAGAATGTGTACGTGTTTGATGCCTGGTATTGATCAAGTGATGATGAAGCAGAGATCCTAGATGCCTTCCGGCAGGTATAGGTCACCCCAAGTGGGCGGGATTATTAGAGGGAGGAATTGGATAAGTCAATCCCAAGGCCAATCATAAGAAGGATGCAAACCATAGAGAAATAGTGGATGACAAGGTGGGAGCTAAGGAAGACCTGGTGTTAGACCAGCTGAAGAAAACCAGAGCCAATGCAAGCATTTAAGACTTAATAGTCTATTCTGAGTCTCATAGGAAGGCCCTTGAAAATGCTTTGTCTTACATCTAAGTCACTGAAGATGTAACACCTAAAAATATGGTTTGCCTGATGATGGAATATCCAAGCCTAGAGAAATCACATTCACAAATGAAGACTTGCCACTAGAGGGGCAAGATCACAACAAAGCCCTCTATATCACTACTAAATTAAATGGAAAAAGAACCTCTTGCGTAATGGTGGATGATGGATCCGCCATCAATGTTTGCCCTTCAAAGCTGCTACCCAAATTGGGTATTTCACCTACTGACCTGAAGCCTTCATAATTGGTTATCAGAG
This sequence comes from Bocquillonia castaneifolia, assembly GCA_948193215.1. NCBI lineage: Eukaryota > Viridiplantae > Streptophyta > Magnoliopsida > Malpighiales > Euphorbiaceae > Bocquillonia > Bocquillonia castaneifolia. Next base: position 5,425 of record CANYLF011230100.1, read on the forward strand.
CCTATGATGATTCTAAAAGAAGTGTGGAAGGTATATTCACAGCCAAGATTAAAGTGGGCCCTATCAAATCTATAATAGTTATCACTGTCTTGGATATTCCAATGACTTTTATTGTGCTACTAGGGAGGCCCCAGTTCCATTCTTTGGGAGGATTCCCTTCTACTCTACGATCAAGTTCCCGCATGAGGGAGGAATCCTAATAGTCCATGCTAAGCCAACCCAATCTATAGTTGTGCTCAAAGCAGCTCCTAAAGGAATAATATCTCCTATAGGCTTTCAAGGCATGGGAATTCAAGAGGATCAAATTAGCCCACAGGTAAACTATATGCTGCAAAAGATGAATCATCTTCCTACACTCGGGCTGGGTAAGATTTAGCAAGGGATTGTGATTTTACTAGAGTTCAAGACACAGACCACTCACAAAGGGCTTGGATATGAAGGAAAATGCTCAAAGAAAAGGATTGGTGAAAATGACTTAATCCTAGTGAAAGGAGGCCTGCATGACTACTTCATCCTGGGAGTTATAAACGTTTCACTCAACAATGGGGGCAAAAAAAAGGATAAGAGTATTGCCACTATAACTGCCACCCAAATCATGGAAGAGTTGATTACTAAAGAGTTAATTTGCAAGATGGATGGCTTGGCTCTAGAACAAAACGATGCTCAGAAGGATGCTGAAGATGCTGCTGCCATCATTGCTTGATACTCTGATCTAGATGCTTTTATTTCTGATTTCCTTTTAAACACTTTTTATTCTCTTGATGTAATAACGTCTGACCTCTTTAAGGATGAGGACGCCTTTATTTCTAAGGTCAATGATATAACTTTCGACTTTGCTTATTTGTGTGATGTTTTTCCTGATGGCACTGTGCATTTCATTGATCATACCACGAGCATGTTTAGCATTAATTCTATTTAAACCAATGCATTCAATTTAGGTATAAGAAAAAAACCACAAGAAATATTGATCACATCTGATGTAACCCCCAAAGAGAGAGAGAGAGAGAGAATTAAACAGATACTAAAGAGAAAAGAAAAAGTATTTGCTTAGACTTACAATGACATGCCTAGGGTAGACAGGGGAATAGTTGAACATTTCATCCCCACTAATTCGAATATGAGACCAGTCAAGGAGGTTACGACCAGAATGGGAATGCCTCTAAACCTCCCTTATTGTGAAACACGGTCTAACCCAATCATAGTCTCAGCTAGAATAATAGGAAAAAGGTCTGCACCAGCCTCCACGTGGTCTAAAATATGGGCATTCTGGATATCCCCTAAGCCATCAAGATCAACCAAGAAAGCTGTGGCATACGGGCAGAAAGCTAGAATCCTTTGCCAAGAAGGATAACCTGTGACTTAATACTTGCACATCTCAATTAACTTTGACAAAATCATCTTTCAACCATGGGAATGAAAATGCAAGGGTTGAGGAGATAGGTCAAACTAAGGCAATAGGTGCAGAAACACGAAGATACCGCTTACCAGCAAACTCCTCAGGTAAGGGGCATATCTCCACTTCTCTGAAACAGAAAACATGATTGTTGTAATCCTAGAACCTAGCAGCACTGGAAGGAAGCCTTCATCAATCTCCATATCTTTCAAAGCAATAAATGGAAACAAAACAAAGAAGTCAAGATAACCTCATCTCTCATGACTACTCCCAAGGAATTCATGCACAAGACTCATTAAAGAAATGGAAGAAGATGAGGAAGCCATCTCCAGCAATATGTTTAGAGCAGGAACATAATAAAAATGAAAGAAAACAAATAAACAAGAGAAAGCAAGAAGAAGAAACTACGGATGAATAAGAGACTTAGTGCATTTTCTCTTCACAAGAACATGTATTTATTCAAGCCATGAACGTAAAACGGGGGGCATTAAAATGAGTGACTTAGTAGATAGGCCTCTCAGTTACAAAAACCAGTAGAAATAGATTAGTGGCAACCAACGTGGCAATAGAAATAAAAAGTGGCAAAACCAACCTACAGACTAGTTGAAGATTTGACCGAATCTTCATCAATGATTCGATCAAATCATCATAAGCCCTCAAAGCGCCGATCAAATTATTATTTACTGAGACAACCTATTTTCACATAAATTTCATGCATATTGCCAACAAGCATGCATACATACACGTAAATGAACTGCATTTCCATCAAACATTTCACATATAAAAAAAAGAGCATCTATCACATGAATAAGAAGTGTGAAAAACATCCAGACACATGCATCACATGCATCACAGGTCAAGCAGAAAGTGGAATTATTCATGAAACTACAACCAACATTAAAAAATATTCAAGACATAGGACCAAACAAGATGCCCAAAATCACAAGTGAAAATGTTCATGTATGGTGGACAAGTGCCAAGACAAATCAACGATGTATGGGCGAACGTTCCTACCCCTAGGCACCGACTCTAAATACTCAGATGTCTCCTGCTCACCAGGCTCCCTTGCAGCATCCCTCAGCACCTGTAGCTGGACCCTCAACGATCTTATCTCCAAGGTCCTCTACCGCTCACTCTCAAACCACTTATGGCATATTTCAACAGCAAAGAATTTACAAGCTTAAAACATTGCAGCTAAACGATTAGCATCCTCCATGGTGACCTATCAAAACCAAGGCAGATGGTCAGAGAGACAAAATGATGAACCTAAGTACAACTCCAAGAAAATTGGAAACACTTACATGATTAACGCCTTGAGGGACAACCATGCCATGATTAGATTTAGGAGTGAGTGACTGCTCACGCGTGCCTATAAAAGTCCAGTAAGGGAAATTAGTAGAGGGAAATGATGAGACTCTACCTACCTTAGTCTTCCCCCTTCAGTATCTACAGTGGCCCTTATCTGAAGAGCAGCCTCACCACCTTACCTAGCCCCAGCAACAGAAGTTCCCGCATGACCAGGCGGTCCTAGGGCAGGCAGTTGAAGACCTGCAATGCTCCAAGACAGTTTTGCACAAGCTTGACGGGCCAAAGAAAAACAAATAGAGCCTGTTAGAAGACAATTCATGGAATAATCAACATATAATAGAAAATGGGAAATCATCTCACCGTATGAGCAGTCTCTAAGGGGAATGGCAAAGTAGGAAGGCAAAAGCCGGCAAGGAAGTCGGCATATCTCTGATCACCAATAGTAAAATCAGCAGCTTCCTCACCCACTACCCAGCAGTCCACTTCATCCTCATCCATCTGGTGGTCCTCGAATATTTCAAGGGGTGGATCATATGGGACCACCTTCCTATCCTCAAGACATTATCCTGGAATCTCTCTCCCAAGAACCACATTTTACAGCTAGAACCCTCGAGCATAACTCTCCTCCTACTCTTCTCCATGGATGCAGCAACATACGGAGAATAGTTGACTGACTTGCCAGCCCCGTCACGCTTAACCTGCAAGACAAACACAAATGAGCACCTAAAGTCCTAAAACCTGAAATATTATTTCACTTACAAACTTGTTTTGGGTTACCTGATCATGCGAAATAGAGTGCAAAGTCTCCTTATGCTCAAACAAAGTCTTGCCCAGGGTAGTACAACCGGATGAACCCTAACGTCGAAGGAGAGGAAATGTATGGGGCATCCAGATAAGGCGAAACCGCCAGATCAGACCAATCTTAATAGCCCAAATCTGAGAATCATGAACGGCATGCTAGATCTATTCAGCTTCTTATATCCCTAAGACATTCTGCCCATGCTAGCATACAGATAAGCCAATGCAGCTGAGCCTTAGTCATTGGACCCATGGTGGTGAAGTTTCTTAGCAGAGGTACTTAATGAATCCACAAGTTGCAAGTGTCCTCGCAGAACAGAGTTCTCGCTAGCAAATAAAACAAGAACACCCTAGCCATCTGATCGCGCCCAAGCTCAAAGTTAGGCTCAACTATCATCTCTATGGGCTCTTGGCCCTCCTGCATTAAGGTGAAAGCCTCATACCATTCTATCATTCCAGAATACATAATATTGTTATCTTTTCACATGTCAGGCATCCTTCCAAACATGGCCTCAAAATAGGTCTCACGCTCTAGGACAGGGTGGTGGTAAATACCACCAACAAATGCAATATGCTCTTTAGTACAAGGGATACATGTGATAGTTACAAAAGAGGTTGGAGTAATGGTATACTCCCCACATGGAAGCTGGAAGGTGTGAGTGTTACTTGTCCACCGCTCTATCAAAGCATACATAGATGCACGATCAGTGTGACTAGATGTGCCATCATATAGTTCAGGAAGAGCCTCGATGAAAGTAGCCAAGCCAGTACACCTCACACGAGCCTTTACAAACTCTAGAAGCTTACCCCACATTTTTCGAGAACCACAAAAAGTTCCCTGATTGAGAGAAACTCTTCGTCAACCGCCTTTGCAAAAACAAGACATCATTTCAGTAATCCTATGGCTTACCACCCATTTCTCACAACACACAAGCGCGTGAAAAAGCCAAAAAATCATATCTTTTGAGTCTTAGGCCCCAATGCAGTCACATACACATCACACAGTTATTTGAGAATAATAGTAGTGTTACAAGTCCCATAACAACCCAGTTTAGGACCTTAAAAGACTCACAACACAATCACAGAACTCAAAACCAAACAAATTATCAAAGATTTGATAGAGCCATTGGCAACATTCGATCGGTTCTTTACACAGAAACTCCGACACAAACCCATTTGAGTCCATTGCTCAATCGAAACTTCAAATGATCGAATGAAAGATCATTGGAGATTCGATCGACACTTTAAATTGAAAACAGCAGAAAACCCTAGGCTACTAGAAACCACTGAAACACATCACCAAATCATCAGAAAAGCATGAAATAATCTCTACAAATCATGCACAACTACAAAAACACAACATAGTACACAGTAAACCAGTCAAAGAGCCGACTAAACTTTCCTAAACAACTGAACAAATGATTTATCATTCGATCGAATGATCAATAAACATTCGATTGGTTTTGTAACATGAAGGTAGTTTTCAGAAATAAGCCAAAAACACATACCCATTTAACAAAATCGTAAAAAGAACATTGGGCAATGAAAAACCAACCTTTACTGAAGCATAACAAGCCAGATGACAACCTAAATTTGTCAGAGGATGAATCTCATCTCCATACTCCAAACCACTAGTTTCTGACACGTGAACACAATCATCCACTTCAAAAATGGAGCAAGACTCTTGGGGAATGGTCTTGGAGCCTCTTACTGTTGTTGTTGGCCTTCCGGATTGAATGGGACTAGAGCACCTCCTTCAGCCATGGTAGAAACAAGAATAATGAAAAAATGGAAAAAAGGAAAAACGAATGTTGATGAGAATGAGAGGAAGAAGAAGATGCAAAGCAATTAATCAAGGAGAGAATTTGGGAAGTCAAATTTTTGAAGAAGGAAAGAAAGAAAGAAAAGAAAAATTGGAAAGAAGAAGATGAAGGGGAAATGGTCGATTACCAGAAGAAAATAGGGTGGTAAATTGCCATTTTTCTCCTGAATTTTAAAATCCTACAGATTGATCCAAAAATTTTAAAGTTTTATGACAAATAGGTCCTATTTTCAGCCAAAATCTACTACAATCGGCTCCAAATGTCAAATTGACTACACCATATGCACTAGAAAATTCTAGAAACATCTCCAACGGTCAAAACATTTTTCCCAAACTTCAGAAGATACAGAAAGCCACCAAAAAAGCTTCAATTAAATCAATAGAATTTTCAAAACTAATGTCGGGAACGCTAATCCATTTTAGAATTTTTTGAATTAATGTCGAGGATGCCAATCCATCTCAGAATTTTTAAAATCAATGACGGGGACGCTAATCCATTTCAGAATTTTCAAAACTAATGTTAGGGATGCCAATCCATTTTAGAATTATCTGAATTAATGTCGGGGACACCAATCCATTTCAGAATCAATGTAGGGGACGCCAATCCATTTCAAAATTTTTTGAATTAATGTTGGGGACGCCAATCCATCTCAGAATTTTTAGAACTAATTTTGGGGATGCCAATCCATTTTAGAATTATCTGAATTAATGTCGGGGATGCCAATCCATTTCAGAATCAGAGTCGGGGACGCTAATCCATTTCAAAATTTTCAAGATTAAAGTCAGGGACGGACTACCTCTGCAAGCACCAAGTGGGGACTGACTACCTCCACAATCATTTCTTCAGAGATGGACTACCTCTGATAATTTTACAAGTGGGGACGGACTACCCACAATCAATTCTTCAGAGACGAACTACCTCTGATTATTTCTCCAGTGGGGATGGACTAACTCCACATTCGGTATTGAAACGGACTACCTACATACCTTATTTTGAAGATGACTATTGACGGAGACGATTATCAACTACCTAAACTGTATCCTTTTTTTTTGTATCCTTGATTATGATTCGTTTGTGTTTGTATTCTTTGTCGTTTGTTTATTCATTTACATGACTGACATTGCTAAACTCCGACAAAGCGGGGGCAACTATAGACACCTGATTTTTTGGATGCAGGTTTGTGGAGTGGTCCGGGGGCCTGATGATGAATATGGTCCAAAATGGACCAATCTGATACTTAATTTCTCTAAGAAATGAGCTGAAGAATTAAAATGGTTTTAAAATCTTCTCAAAATGTTTTTATCTGGCCCATCAAAGATTCAATCGGTTCATTAATGAACCGGTCGAACCTTTGATCTTGTGTTTGGGCCTTAATTGAACCAGGCCCAGCTGGACAAAATTAAGAATCGACCTGTTCTTTGATAAACATTCGACCGGTTGTTCATTTAAAAACTGATCGATTCTTTGCTTGAAAAGATTTGATTGGGACAGGTTGAGTGTGTAGAGAAACCTACACCGGCCTATCCCGAATCTTTGCAGAAACAATTTAGCAAGTTGCAAGCCCATTCCTGTTTCTCCTATAAATACCTAAGTTTTTAACTGAAAAGGGAGGATGGAAAAAAGAGGAGAAAAGTTACTATATTGATGTTACTATAGATTTTTGAGAAGAAAATAGAAAGATTTCTAAGTTTTCAAATGGGAAAACTAACTAATTCTAAAGCTCATTTCTATCGAAAGTGGTAATAATCATAAACTCTGAGGGCAACCAACCATCCAGGAAGCATCCATTCATCAGAATAAACATATTCATTCTCTATCATTTTCTTTGTTAAGTTACTGTAATTTTTGCTATTTCATGAACTAACTCCATTTTATTTTCTAATTATACCTATGTCTTCTTAGTGACGAGGAGGTGCTGCTGGAACCAACAAATTGAAGTTTGGAGTCTCATAACTCAAGTTATGAGTCAAAATGTGATTCTGACTCTATGGCTTGGGTTATATCATAAACTCATCCTTTTAGCCATCTTAGGATCCCTGTAGCCCTTTTAGGCCTCTGTCTATTATTCTGTACATTTGGTTTGGTTAAATTTGTAATAAATAGGTTGACATCAAGACTTTAAGCGTCGGTCCCCATATTACAAAATCGATCAAATGATCAATCAACCGATCGGTTGATTGAATTTCTCATCAGTTGATTGATTTTGGTACCAAATTTGTATTTTCAAATATATTTAGGCCTATGCCTTGTTCAAGGTTCGACCGAACCTTCACCAAAGGTTTGGTTGGTCCTTTGAAGATATGATATGCAAAGAAAGGGGGCCTAAAGACCTTGGCTGATTGAAGCTTCGAGATCAACCGACCGGTTCTTCTCCAATGAACCGATCAATTGATCGGTAAGGTTTTCTAACCCTTTTTATATTTTTTATGTTAATCACTTAGAATAAATGTCAAAATAATCAACTTGATTAAATAAATAAACTCGGTAAATTATTAGAATTAAATGGTAGAAAATCATTTCCCATTTTCTTTCTTTAAGGGTGTATGCAAATATTCCTGCCATTATATTATCTCGGGTAATAAATAAATTAATTAATGTGTAAATATTAATTTATAAATAAAATCTAAAGTAATATTATAAACCGACTGTGGATGTTTTGCATGTAAATAAATAAGGAAATAATCCACTCGGTAAATATTATTAAAATAAATAGAAACCCGCCATTACAACAAACAACACTTAATCGATAAAGGCTAATCAAATGGACCAAATGTGGAGAAATAAAACTGACTTGAAATAATATTAGAGACAATCATTCATCCTTTACTAGTGCCATATTATTTTCTAGGTGATTTATCGCTTTAAATTGTTTGTCCTCTGTAGGAAATAATGACTTTATTAATTAACTAAATGGGAAATTGCCCCAAGTATGGAAGACTTATTCCGAGCGCCCATCTAGAGTGATGATGGATAGGAATTCCAAAGGAATCGACCTGTTTTGTTATCACTAGGTGATCCCGATGCAATTCGGGTGGCGATTGAACATCTTTTAAACTAAAATTGATACCCCATAAGTGTGTCAGCTCGCCATTGCCATTGGACACCATTGTGGGCATACCCTATTGTCCACTGTTATTTTATAACTTCTTTGAGGGGTGACAATGGAAAAGAATTTGAAAATTAATCTTTTGAAAATTTTTGTTTGAAAAGGGTTATTTCACACAATTTTTCATGTCCTATGACTCCTCAACAAAATGGTGTTGTAGAAAGAAAAAATCATACATTGATTGAGATGGCTAGAACAATGCTCAATGAGTATGGTTTACCAACCTACTTTTAGGTGGAGGCCATCAATACATCATGTTACATTTCAAATAGAGTTTTCAAAAAACCAAATTTGAACAAAACCTCTTATGAGCTATGGAATGGTAAAACACCGAACATTTCTTATTTTAAAGTATTTGGTTGCAAGTGTTACATCTTGAATACGAAGGACAACCTTGGGAAATTTGCATCCAAAATGGATGTGGGAGTCCTTTTAGGCTATTCCACCTCAAGCAAAGCTTATAAAGTTTTTAACAAAAGAACTCTAGTGGTTGAAGAGTCCATGCATGTTACCTTTGATGAAACAAGTAAACTTGATCTTGTGAAAGGTAGTTCTTGTGATGATCTTTTAGGTACCTTTGAAAATCTCAACATTGAGGACAATGAGGATCAAAAGGAGCATGACAAAGATTCATCACATGAAGAGCACAATAATGGACAAAGTGTTGATAATCAAGCTCATGTGGATCACCAACAAGAGCATGGAGACCCCTTCCACCAACATGGATCTTCTCCAAAAATCATCCTAGGGACAACATCATTAGTGAGACCTTTAAGGGTGTAAGTACTTGAAACCAACTTAAGCTCTTAGATTCTAATCTTGCATTCCTACCTCAAATTGAGCCTAAGAATGTTGATGAGGCCCTTAATGAGAAGATGTGGGCGCTTGCTATACAAGAGGAACTCAATTAATTCTAGAGTAATAAGGTTTGGGACTTAGTCCCTAGACCTAAGGATCATCCAATTATTGGTACTAAATGGGTATTTAGGAACAAATTGGATGAGCAAGGTCAAGTCACTAGGAACAAAGCCCGATTGGTTGCCAAAGGGTATAACCAAGAGGAAGGCATTAACTATGATGAGACTTTTGCACCCATGGAAAGATTAGAAGCCATTAGGATTTTACTTGCTTTTACATCATTCATGGATTTCAAAATTTTTCAAATGAATGTTAAAAGTACTTTTCTGAATGATGTATGTTGAACAACCTCCTGGTTTTGAAAACTTTAAATTTCCAAAATATGTTTTTAAACTTACTAAGGCCTTGTATGGTTTGAAACAAGCTCCTAGAGCTTGGTATGAAAGGCTTAGTAATTTTCTTTATGAAAATGTTTTATAAAAGGCAAGGTTGACAATACTCTCTTCACAAAAAGGCATAAACATGATATGTTAATTGTTCAAATATATGTGGATGACATTATATTTAGTGCTACTAATGAGAGTTTGTGCAAGGATTTTGATAAGTGCATGACTAGGGAATTTGGGATAAGCATCATAGGGGAGCTCAAATTCTTCTTGGAATTGCAAATCAAGCAAGGAAAGGATGGCATCTTCATCAACCAAGCCAAGTACATAAAGGAGCCACTCAAAATGTTTAGAATTTGAGATGAGCATTAATCTTTAAAAGAACCCAATTCAACACTCTAGAAGCAAGCACACAGACATTAGACATCATTTTCTAAGAGATCATGTGTAAAAAAGTGACGTTGTGTTAGAATTCATTGACATACCAAACCAACTTGCTGATATTTTCACAAAGCCTCTAAATGAAGAACACATGAACTTCATTAAAAGTGAGTTAAGGATGCTAGATGGAAGCACCCTATGATTTTAAAGGTTTTTGAAAATTTGTTATACCTTGATTCATATGAATGAGAATTAAAGTGAGCACCTTGGAGTTAATAAATAGTCCTAAGGATTCACTTAAAGTCATAAAACAACATTAGAACCCGTTAGCAAAGAAACTTTATTTATTTTCCTTAAATCTTTCAAAAAGGATTTTGGACCTGTAAATCACGGTCACCATCTGTTCAATCACGGATGCGATCAAGGTCTAGGTTTTTTTAATAAGTCTCTATTTTATTAGTTGTGCCCCTGATTACTCCAAAACCCACTAAAGCCACTCCCAAAGGCTCCAAAACCTCAAACTTAGGCACCACCTCAACAACAACAAACCCTTTAGGAACTCCTAGATGAGGAAGGAAAGGTAGAATACATGAGACTTAGTGAAAAGGGGTTTTTGGAAACCAAGAGAATTTCTATCAAAGCTCTTGAGGACTTAGGGATAAAGGATGAAATTGACTGGTATTTGAAGAATTTGGGATGGATTGACTTTGCCAAGCAAAATTGCAATGGCTACAAGAACTTGACTATTGAGTTTCTCTCTACACTCATGGTGAACAATAAGGTGGAAGAGGACCTAGGGTCCTATGTCATGAGGTTTAATTTCTTTGGATAGCCTATAGTCTTCCTAAAACTTACAATGGATGTTTTCTTCAGATTCTCCAAGGATAGGATCATGAACTTCAATCAAAGTGAAATCGATATGGCCAAGTTTTGAAAGCAGATTGAGTGCTCCAGGAGATTCATGGCTGGGCACACACCCTCAAAATACTTGAAGGCTCTTGTTCCTTTTGTTCTTCATAAAATAATTTGCTCAATCGTCTTCGCTAAGAAGGAAGGTA